>JAPYYQ010001460.1:0-33067 GCA_030522585.1 Anagyrus pseudococci
GTACATAACAATTTTAACTGTCGAAACTAATGATAATTTCTTAAAATACATCTATCAGAGTTGTTAGTGCCCGCGAAGCGGGCCACATGTCTCTAGTTTTATATAAATTTCATACAGAATGACCTACGCGATTGTTTTTCTCTTGTTTCAAAACAAAATATCAAAGTAGTTCATCGAGTTGCAATGTTATTTAATGTCTTTTGTAAGAATATACTTGAAGATATTGAGTCTCGTGATTCATAACAGGAAGATTAGAAAATAATTTTCCCCATGAATGCGAGAAAATAGATAAGAAACAGTCTGATACTATAGCAGTATAATACGTATACGCCAACTGTGCATCAGCTGATCATTAAAAACCGTAAACATGTTTGTAGTCCTGTTGATTAAATCACGAAAACAATAACAAAAGCTTTTGTAAAACGCTTCTCATAAAACGCAATCGAATACTCATTTATATTCTTGAAAAAGTGTAAAAATATGACGACATGTAGCGTTACATATCAGTACTGCAATTACTGGTCGGCCGATCGCTTGAATTTCCACAAACATCATAAAGCAAAAGCATCTTCGTCATCGTCAAAATGACGAAAACTGATAATCTAAGCGTTAGACCGATAAAGATAAACCGCTGAAGTAATGTTCTTATGCCAGTACACTTTTTTCTTTCTAAACAACTGTTTAGCAATTTAATACTGCTACGCTAAGTTTAATCAATAACAATTTTCAGACAATCGTTTTCCTGTTAATCGTGACAAATTGCCTTGGTATTTTTTCTTTACTTGTGTTATTTAAACATTAAGCTGTTTCGGACATAACCTATTTGATTGTGAGATTGCAAAAATTGATAGAATTTTGATAATTAACGACGGAAAAAATAAATAACCTTGATAAGTAATGATATCTTAAAATTTTATTTTTTTCAATACTTTAATTCATTTCAATCAATATAACTGTCTCATTGGGACTCAATATTTTTTTATTGTATTTTCATAAATGCATTTTACCTAATTTGAGTGATAATTTTTTATTTCGACTTTATTAATAATATTTTAATAAATTTAATAAAATTA
This sequence comes from Anagyrus pseudococci, assembly GCA_030522585.1. NCBI lineage: Eukaryota > Metazoa > Arthropoda > Insecta > Hymenoptera > Encyrtidae > Anagyrus > Anagyrus pseudococci. The sequence continues at coordinate 1,074 of JAPYYQ010001460.1, forward strand.
TATAATTATGCGCAGGTGGTTTCAATAACTTTTCAAACAAAGTCATTGATAGCAAATTCTCAAAATTTGAAGTAAATCAATTTTAAAATTAAATTTTCCGCTACACTATCACAAACTTTCAATATACTGGAATGTTTGGATATGCACTGGCAAACAGATGACCTTAAAAGTGAGGAAACAGAGATAAAAGCTGATGTAAGTATCGGACTGTTAAATTATAGTCAGTAGTCAATCAGACGCTCAATAGACTGTGATATTTTAAAACTTGTAGCGATTACTTACAAATTCATATTTAAAGTAGATGTGATAATTTGAGTTATTAATGGAAAACCATGGAATCTGTAGGAAGTGTAAGTGTAAGCACTTGACTATTATCCTGTTAATAATCATCTATAATTCAAAAGAAATTTCTAAGAATACTGGTATATTTATAAATGATAATAATAAATAATTTGATAAAGAAACAAATTTTTGATACTGCTCTAATATAATAGTGCAAGGTTTGATTGCCCAATCTGTACAAAGATAAATCGAGTGAAAAGCATTTTTTTATGTATTTGATAGTGGATATTTTTTTCAATTCACTATTCATATGACATATCTTATATGCGCGATAAAAATATAATTGTTGAGTTATCAAAAGTTTTAACTAATTAAAAATAAAATTTACTTTTGTAGTATCCTATATTGAAATCATTCTTAGCTGGTTCTTTTTCTGGCACATTTTCAACAATTTTATTCCAACCACTTGATTTGCTGAAAACAAGACTTCAAAGTAAAGAGAGTAACCATGCAGGGTAAGTTTTTTAATCTATTACAACAATGTACTTTTTTTTTAAAATACATTTACCTAAATATAATTTTTACAGGCATCAAAAAAGTAATATAGTATCTACAACAGTTTCTATAATTAAAAAAGAAAATGTTTTTGGACTATGGAAAGGCGTAACACCTGTGAGTTTTACTTTTATATATCACAAGTATTACAATATAAATCTAAACAATCAAAAAAATGTTTTTTAGTCTTTGACAAGAGTCATTCCTGGAGTTGGTTTTTATTTTGCAACACTACATTGGTTAAAAAATACATTAAATTTAGATGATCCAATATCTCCAATTGAAGCAATTACTTTGGGTATTACAGCTAGATCAATTTCTGGAGCATTTTTAATTCCAATCACAGTTGTTAAGACTAGATATGAAGTATTAACAAAATCATACTTTATCACATTATGTAGTGTAGGATTTGTTTTAATCACTTAATTTTCATATTTAGAGTGGAGAGTACAATTACAAAAGCGTAAGAGAAGCTCTTAAATTAATTCACAAGCATGAAGGTGTTAAAGGATTATCAAGTGGCCTTATACCAACATTATTACGAGATGCACCTTTTAGTGGACTTTATCTTATGTTTTATACTCAACTTAAGGAAGTCACATCAAATAGTAAGTCTTTCATTAAGAATATTCAAAAAATCTTTTGTGCCTAATTATAAGATAACAATTGCCCTTAATAATTCATTCATTCATTTCTATTATTAGAATTTCCTCTCATCAGTGCTATGCCAGCAACTCATTTCAGTTGTGGAGTAGTGGCTGGTATCCTTGCATCTGTGGTTACACAGCCAGCAGATGTTGTTAAGACAAAAATGCAATTGTATCCCAATGAATTCAAAAGTTTGAGAAGTTCTTTTTCTTTCATATATAAAAAATATGGAATAACAGGATATTTTAAAGGAATTGTGCCTCGTATGCTTAGGAGAACTCTGGTAACAGCTATGGCTTGGACTGTTTATGAGCAGATTACCAAAAGCATTAATTTCATGTAAATTTTCACTTTACATGTAAATGTAAAACACAGTATTAAGACTGACTGGATTGTTGTTTGTATCATTCAACTGTTTTGTATGATAAAATTTTACATTATTCATGTATATAATTATGTATATATTCATGTACATATTCCATCACTTCTGGTACAAAATAAACTTATTTTAAACATTAAAATAACAATTGTCTTTATTTGATTTAGGAGACCAGTAACACAACAAAATTAAATTTAACCTTTATTAACTGTAAAGCTACATTAAATTATTTAAAAAAAAAGTTTTAGACTGTTATTAAAAATTCAGGCAGAATACAAGGAACAGAGGATTTTATTGCAAAATTATAATTAATAAATAATTCCATACATCCACATACTTTTTTATTTATTAATAATGAGTACAGAGTGTTACAGAATCTGAATGTTAATAACTTTCAGAAAACTTCATTTCTGCTTAAGTTAACAAGATCATTCAAATACAATTCAGATAATAAAACAATTAATCTATCTCATACAAAATTATAATTACATCGGTAACAGAGTTGCAATTGTAAATAACTTAGTAATAAGTTAAACTATTGTAAAATCATCAACGCATACGCGACTTTCAATTATACGAATATCTGAATTGAGTGAATGAAAGAAAAATTGTGTCGGCAGTTTCTTCCCGAGAAGAATTTCCCATAATAAACAATATCGAAATCTGTCATTATCATCGTCGATGATCTTGTCCAAAACGAAATCGACTTTTGAAATGTCAAACCATAGTATGGAAAATCATTACCTTAAACAGATCATTTAAAATGCTCTTCATTCCTCCAGATGTAGGTATTCTAATTCTTATTTTTACAGCACTTGTCCATCAACATTCTTCCTGAAATAGACAATTGATATTGTTATTTACAAGTAAAAATTTATTAAATGTAATAATATTAGGATTATTAGATTGTATATACACAAGAGTACAAAAGGAGGCTGCTTATTAGCTTATAATAATCAAGTGATTTTTATGTGTATAATAAGATATAATATTTTTGAATTTATTAAAAAGTATTAACAAAAATAATATAATTGAAGATGTAACTCTAGTAAGTTGGTATGCAATGCTTAACATATCTTTGCTTATTATTGAGTGAAAACTTTCAAATATAACTAAATGTTTTCTTCTTACCATAACTTACTTATGTACTCTAATAAGTGTAAAAGTAAATATTATTTTTTACAGCTTACAATCTTAAAGCTTTTGTTGTGATTATCAATTTTTCTATTCAATGTATCTTAAAAAGATAAAATCGCGTTTTTTTTCCAGAAACAAAAACATTGCATGTAGAAATACAATGCAATTTTCTTCTGAATCTTATTCATTATTTCATAAATCTACCTTAGTGTTACAGAGAAAACTATTTCAATTATGCAAATTGAATTTATTAATTAGTAGAATTATTTCTTTTTGTTAATACTTTGTGAAGATGGGTTTTACAGATATATACTTTTTTTACAAATTTTTATCTGAATTGAAAAACTTTGTAAAAATTCATTTTAATAAAAAAGAAGAAAAAGATATTTATATATGTTAATAATTCATTGATTTTTGTTTAAAGCAAAACCCATCTTAACTAGATAATTACAAATTAGAGAACCATGTATTAATAATAGAAATCTATTAACCTATTCCTACTCATGATCCCAACAAATGCTGACTGAGTTCAGTTCTTTGCTTCAATTTTTATCAGCACTTGTTTCTAATACTGCTATTTTTATTCATAAAACTGAATAAGTACAAAGGCGGAGAGTCAATTGTAATATTTAACTCAGTTATTTGATATTCTAATTTAGGCACACAGGCATATACTACACAACGCAAGTTTTTTTTTTATTTGCCACTCATAATTGTTAATATTAATTGAACAATGTGAATAATAAAAAAACAATTTACTATTAACACTGTAACAGCAATGCTTTTTGCTGAATGATAATAATAACAAAAATATTTGACAAAACAGAACTAATAATGGCTAATTATCTCCACAATTTCAGCTTTAATGTTATCCAGAGTAGCAACAAATGTCACTTTAAAATGTACGATTTTATTAAAAACATAGTAAATGATATATCACGTGTATTAACGAGATCAATCGACGTCTGAAATAAAAAAAATGGATTCTTAATTAAATTTACAAGTTCTAGAAATTTTTTAATGAAAAAGAGAGGCCATTGTTCTTGGTATTATTCATTCCGCCATAAATACCTCTGAATTATGTGCGTAGGCAGAAGCTTAGGATTGTATAGTCAGTCACGCAGCGCACTGTCGAGGCACAGGTTTATTGGAAGAGTAGGCGCACTGTTTTCCTCCATAACAATTGCTAACGTTTTATTTTTCTTTATAAAAACAATCTACGCTGTCCTTGGGTGTTTTTATGATAAAAAATGCGTGTACAACCTAAAGATTTTATTATACGACCAGAAGCAAGTGTAGGTATACCTTCTCCTACCTTGCTCAGTGTAACATTTAATGTTCTAAAGGTAACTTGCTTAACGTCTCAACACATCTATGTATGATTGTCAAATTTAGGATTTTTTTTATTCTTTTATTTAAAACCGAATTGCTGGTTAAACTTGGAACGCCCTTTCCCTTAAGTGTAGTTTAACTACTATGAATTACTAACAATGTCATTGGAATGAAAGAATAATCTTACGTTGGGTAAATCGCGATAAGTATCATTGGGACGAATGAATGAGTTGAAAAAAAATGTAAAAAATAAGAAAAAAAAAGTTTTTTCAAATATACTCATATAAAAAGGTGCAACTAATGAAACTTACCTGGCAAAAACAATCTGTACAGTAATTGAGACGTTAAATAATAAATTGTATAATGCATACCTGACTTTTTGCTCACTCACTAACCAATCAAGAGTAGTGTGTTACTTGTGACTTCTACTTCCAGATCGGTGTCGTTTGCGATTTTGGTGATTAGAGTGATGTTCATGATTACCTGTGAATATAATAAGTCATTAAAAAGAGATCTAGTTTTGAACTTAAGTTTATAATCATTTGATTCTTACCTCGTTCTTTATGGCGACGTTCTCTATCTTCTTCTCGATGCCGTTCATGTTTTTCTTGAGACTTACTCCTACTTTCGTGTCTTATATTTCTAAAAATTAAATTTGTATGTACACAGCGTTTCTAGTAGTTAGAAGTGAATAATTCATTTTATAAGCTACAAAATTGTTACCTGGTATCGTGCCTTTTTTCCTCATCACGTTTCCTACGTCTTTCTCTGTCATAATCTCTTTCTCTGTCCCTAAATCTCTCTCTAGGCCTGTCTCTGTCTCGTTCACGATCCCTGTCCCTATCTCGATCATGCCTTCTTCTTCTGTCTTCCTCTTCTCTGGACTTTTTCCTTTCCATTTCTTTTTCTTCCCGTAGTTTTTCTCGATTATTCTTCAAAAATAAGACAAAAATACATTAGTGAATGAATTACGATTTGGCTAATCATCAACAATAAAATTATTTTTTAATATTACCTGAATCTCTTGTAATGCACTTTTTAATTTGGCATATCCTACATGTTGTTTACCCATTAAATGGTCATCTATTCTTTGTTGAGCATCACCCACTATAAGAAAAGCACCGCAAACATCACAAACTTCCATTTGTTTCTCTTGGGCAGCTGCTAATTCAGCAGTCTAAAATTATAAAATCAAAATTATCAATATTTTTTCTGTAATTTATTATTTTATCACTAAATAACTAATTTTATTACAGTTCACAATAAAATTACATACCTGATTATAATGGCTGTTATCATTTGACTTGCGCAAAGTTTCTCTTTCTTCTTTTAATTGATCACAAAGCCGCATTAAGCCTTGTGCTTGTTCCACATTACCTTGGATACCGCTCTGCTCAGCCTCTTCAACCAATTTATTGATTTTTTCTGAGAGCAGGGCAATTTGTTCCTCATTTTTTTGTGTTTGCGCAGGAGACAGTGTAGGCTGCAACAAAAATTCAACAGTTAGAATTCTATTCAAATAAAAAACTAATTCTAGCTATTATCAATCAACTTACAGCCTCTGTCCTTCCAATTAGAGCTAATCGTTGTTTGCCTTTAACTATTTTCCTTTCGACTTCCGCAAGCATGCTCTGGCAGAACCTAACAAATTCATCTTCATACTGCTGCTTGCGGTAGCTGTAAGGTGCCTTTTCGTAAAGATCTCTTGCTTCATCGTCGTGTACTTTTAAACAAGCACCTAAATCTGCTCTGGTATTGACGAACAAGTCGTGTGGGCAAAATCTGACTAAATAAAGTTTACAAAACTGAAACAAAAAGGAGAGCAGTAAATAAAACAGGCCTGTTTTAATTTTAAATCCACCAAACACTCCTTATCTCTTAAAAACCACAATAATAAAGTATGAATTGTGAAAGATACATTGATATCCAAATATCTACAACTCATTGATACAATTTATTGAAGAGAGTGAAAGGTGGGGCGTCAGCGCAACGCACACACAAGTACGCGGGTAAACATACGCTCGCCAAAGGGAAAATTCATCTTCGTGATTACGTACCTCGGGATCCTCCCAATTGAGCTCCTTGGGCTTCTCGTTTGGCAGGACGTTACGATTTCTGCCCATGAGCTCATCGAGCAGAGCAGCCGCAGCGGCCGCGGCCATGGTTTATCGTTGCTCCGGCTTGGAAATTCTCGGGATACCGGTGAGCGAGAGAGCAAGATGCCTGCGTGTATGCGTGGAAAATTCCAGGTGGCTCTCGGCGAGCTGCAATTGCAGCTTTGAAAAAGCGCCAGGCTTGTTTTCGTGCTTATCGAGAGACTACCAAAGCGTCACGAGATGGACGCTCGTCGATAATAACCACCGACACGAGAAATGTCGTCCGTAACAACCGACGCCATGTTCAACCAACACGCTAATCTCACAGCTCCCCTCCCCGCCGCCCCTCCTCCCCTTTGCCCCTTACACGCCTCCCGTCTCCCCCCCCCCCGCTATTCAGCCCGTCATGCTTCTTGTTTTCTGCTGTTTGGCCGCAGAGACGCCGTGATTGCCAGCGCCGCCCTGACGGACGTTTATCCAACTTTTGGGACTGACTCTGCAGGCGCCAAAGTGAATTGTAACGCTTAGTGAAATTTATCGGAAAGCTTTACTGAACCCGCTGGAGGATTGGAGTATTTGTCATTGTTAACTAAATTTCTTTTCTGTCGCAAGAAAAAAGAAGTTAGTTACGTTTCGCATTAATTTTTATGGCGACAATCACCATCGAAATGCCGACGACGTTGAAATCTTTCGTGTCGAATCGTACGTTGAATAAAATAACACAGCGTAACGGTATGTATACGTTTCATTTTATTTTGTAACAATCAACATTTTTATTATTATATTTACAATAGCCTCTGTATATAAATCTCTGTCGCTTTTGACGTCTCGAAGTAGAGACAAATTTTTACTTGTTCACCTCCGACTTTATCTTGTCATTGGGCCTGCGATTGACGACGTCGTCGATCATATCGTAATAATGCCCAAGCCTCGTGAACTTGACGATCTGACTCTTTCTGTTTGGATCGAAAAATTGCGTTTTACTAAGCACCGCCAGGGCATAACCTTCAACTTCGATTACGGTGCCACTGTCGCCCTGTCGGAATAAAAAATAATTTTTCTTTTTTTTTCGACTGACACAACGACGATAAAATTCTTTTTACTCCGTTAATTAGATACCTTGATAAGACCTTTCGCCGACTCTTTTCCTTGCCACTCGGTTTTCGCGCAAATCACGGTATCCTGATTGGAGCAGGTGTCCTCGTCTTCGAAAAGCGTCGCGCTCACGACGTTCAGTGCGTTATTTTTGCGCTTGCCGTCGTTGTAGTCCAAGCCAGTCTCGTTGTCTACCTTAATTTCAACGAAATCCCAGCCGAAGCCGGCCACGTTGACCTTGGTATTGACGTACTGGGCGTAAAGTTTACTATCCTTGCGGGGAATCCGCAGCTCGGTCAAACCGTTTTTCTTGGCGTCGAGGCTCGTTTCAAGCTACATTAAACAAGCAAAAAATGAATCTCCAAATAACCCGATCGGATTCTCTTTGAAACACTCACTTCGAGTATCGCGATGTCGTTATTGAAATTGACAACGTTGTAGCTGTTGGGCACGTGGATTTTGGCAACGGCAGAACTCGCGCCGGCATCTTTTGAAGTCAAATCTAAGACGCCAGCCGTGACCTTCCACGCGGACGCGTCGATTTTCCAGTTAAAGTACACGGCTGAGGTGACGCAGTGGGCCGCGGTAACGACGAAATAATCGTTGAGAACGCCGCACGAGCACCACGGCTCGTCGTCCTCGTACAGCACGCAGGCGTGCTTGAACGTCCCCGGCTTTGCCCTTTCGCCACCGATTACTCGCTCCAACGGCAAACTCGATACTAAAAACAAATCGTCAAGGGGTATAGGGTAAACATTTGTATTTGTTTGCTTTTCATCTTTTGGTTATTTTGCGTAGGTATTTTAATACTTACCATAGTCAACGTAATTAAATATCGATAGGGTTAAAAGAAAAAATACGAATCTTGAACGATCCATTTTACTCGATTCTCGTGTTGCTCTGCTGTGACTGTGTACCAAAAAAGGCCCCCCCCGAATCTTATATATACGTAAGCGCCACTTCGTTCTAATCAACGACTTGATAACTTTACAGATGTATTACAAAAATAGATTGGGCACTAAACACGTTTTAAATCGCAGGTAAAACCAGAGTCACGCTTGTTTACTTTGCGAGATGTGGAAAGAACCAAGGAGTCGATAAGCACCTGCGCGATTTATAATTCATTCGTACCGTAAATATTGCGATTGAATTCGTCAGCAGTCAAAACCGATATATTAAAGATTTATCCAAACTTAAACTCAAATGGTTAAAAGGGAAGCTTGAAAGGATTGCTCAATGTACAGAGAGTAATGCGTGTGTTTGTTTTAAAAATAGAAAAAAAAAACATGATAACAATTTATTTGCTCACATATTAATAAGGTTTCACATATAAATATACATACGTATACAAAGTTTAAAAAAAAGGTATAAACGCGCGTTATAGAAAAAAAATGAGTTTAAATATATCTGTATATGCATAAATTGTACGTCTATACGATTACAAAGACAATATTCTACCTTTATGCTTGTGAATATCACTCGTTAATAATCATGCTCCTCATAGCGTCAAAGCAATAAAATATCTACCTATATACAAATCACGCGTATTTCTCCATATAATATATATATATATATTTATTACCTTCTTGCTGATTTATCAATAAATCGTTATCTCTCTCGGGGCTGCTCCTGCCTTTTTTCCATGTATAAACCGTTTCCGTTAACGCTAATTACGAAATTACTTAATGACAAAATAAATCGCTTAAATAATGTTATGCAGGCTGTGTGTTATCGAAGAACGACGGCTTGTTTTATAATGGAATGATCGATCGCTGTCGGCGTATCGCCGGTGTAAATATCTCAGGGGGACGTCGGATTCGTTAATTTCTCAATATTCGTTGAATGCGTAAACCCGAGAACTATCGTGTAATTAATTTTAATTAAAAAAAATCATAAAATTTCTTTCTTTTTCGCCGATCATTGAAAAAAAAAATACAAAAAAGTTCAAAATCGTTAAGCTCCGACGTCCCCGTACAAATTTTCCTTCTTCATCTGTAAATCCGTCCTCGATATCCGCGCCTTTATTCGTAGTCCTCCTCTTCGGGTCTGACCTGGGGGTACCTCCTGAGCTGTTGTTGCGGCTGCAGCTGAGGTCGGCGCTGCTGCAGGGGTATGTTGACCTCCTCGGGGCTGCGGAACACTTGATTCACCGGCAGGCGATACTGAGGCGTAGAGGGCGAGGGTTGAGGTCGTCCACCGCTCGGTAAGCTGTTGATGGTCGGTATGGGGTGCGATGCGACGTAGACCTTGGCAAAGGGAATAAAAGATTAGCGATTCGCAGACGACTCGAGCTAATACAGTGACAATATATGGCTCGACGCATACCGGTCGGCGAACAGGCGCGTTAACGCTCGCTCTGTACTCTCCGCTCTCGCGCTCGTCCGTGTAGATGTCCGAGGGGAAGTATCTCTCGCTGTAGCGCAGCGTGACGTTCGGCTTGCTCTCGGCCTCGTCGAGATTCAGCGGCTTGTACAGGTACTCGTTAACGAAGTGATACTGCGAGCTCTTCTTGCAGCTTATGTCGCCACTTGGCGGCATGCAGATCAGGTGCACCTATCGGACGAAAAACAAACGCACCCGGTTAGTAATATCCAACTCCAGCATATACAAACACTAAAAAAAGCCATTTAATCACCTGATGGAAAGTAAAGCCCTCGGGACAGATCCATGAGTGCCTGGCGTTGTCCTGGCAGTAGTGGAAGACCTCGCAGTTGAGCTCCTCGTCGGCGTAGTAGCCGGTCTGCTTGCCCACGCAGTCGAACTTGCTCTGGGGCAGCAGGAGGCTTAGTCTGTCGGGCTCGTCCTTCTCCTCTTCCAATTCCTCCTCGAGTGGCTAGAGATCATTTTCGTTACTGTTCTGCATACCAAAATCCTGCGATTTGACGGCTCTGATTTCCTTACCTTGCCGTTTTTGGTGAACTGCTGGGGTCTGCCGCGCTGCTGCTGGTTAATTCTTACCTGCTGCTGGTACTCGTGCGAGCCGTCGATGTTGGGCTTCCTGTACACCTGCGCAATTTACGTTTGTTTAAGATGCGTTTGTATCACGGAAAATGTGTTGCGATGGATTTACTCGCGAGACTCACGGGTTGTCCGGTCGGCCGGTAGATCGGCGTGGGCGACGGCGACGGCGTGACCGCGTTGTCCTCGTAGCTGTTGTCGCGATAGCCAGGCGAGCCGCCGAAGCTGCTGTAGAGCGAGCCAAGGCTCGACTTGCTTGGGTAGGCAACCGAGCGAGCCTCGATGTTGTCGTATTGGGCGGCACAGAGCGCCGCTGCCCAGAACACCAGGCACAGTCGATACATCGTATTTCCTTGGTTTTCGGTAAACTGCAAAGAAAAGTCGTCGTTACTCTTCCTTTCTTTGTATTTGATTTTATTTTCGCTTATTCGTTTTATTCCAAAACCTTATGAACTCGCCGACCATATAAACGACAAACCAACCAACCGCTCGAATCTTCAGATCTACGCGACGCGACTTTTGGTTTCGAACGAGGTCACAAAGATTTTCACTCGCGTAACTATTTTCATAAACGTCGCGACCTACATGTACTCATCAGCAGCAAAAGCTCGTCATCTCGTATGGAGGCCGAGCGAATCGTAAACCCGTCCTTCTCTGCATATTAAAGAGAAAGAAAAAAAAATCGGCGACGTTAACGAGCGCCGTCGTCGTCGTTCGTTAACCGCATATATGGTAAAAGAGTCGACTCGGCGCGTCTCTTCCGAAAGTCCTTTCGCACCTCGGCTTTTCTAATCACTGCGCCTATAGCCCGATAATCCGTTTGCCTGATGACTCGCCGTAACAGGTGTCTTGCCGGCGGCGAAAGCGTCGCGAACGCGCTTGTCACTTTTGACACCCTGTACTGCGTGAAAGCGAAACGCTCCATTGTCGTTTTTTTTTCTTCAAACGACCTTTTTTCTTCTTCTAAACATTAATTAATCCTGTACACTGTAAAATCTCTGTAAAAATTATAAAGCCCCTATAGACTCTCTTCTCGTCCGACTGGTCTTGGCACTGATCTACTTAAAAATGGAATTTAGTTTTTCTTTGTAATTCGCACTTCACAACGCTAAATTGTCTTATTTACAGGCAGCCTCCAGATCTACAAATCGCGAAATTAAAATCAGAGCGAGCGAGAGGGAGAATGGAAAATTCGTACAAGACGCCAGGCGTACACATGCTCTCGTTCGACATACATATCTCCCCCCCCCCGTCTTTCAACTTCTCTCGTAGGAGTATAACGAGATAATAGCGAGCCGGCATTCGCACTTTCTCGCGGTGAAATCAGCCGGTGTGCAAGCGAGCGTGCGCCCGACGAAAAAGGGATGAGAGAGGTTAGTAACGCGTGAACGCGCCTGCGGCTGGTGTACTCGGCTTAGTTGACGCGGTTTGTCATTCTTCGGGAGATTCGAATCGATTTTAACGCCGAGTGCGAGCAGAGAGAGATAAACGCCTGCCTTTCGATTTCTGCGCGGCTAAGGGACGAAGGAATGCGAGGAGGGGGAGGGCGACGGTTACGAGAACGCATGCCGATGGTAATCTTGGGGGGATTCGGGGAAAACGGGTTTACAAGTGCTGCATATACATTTTCATCCGATTTACTTTTAGAGGAAGGAACAAAAAAAGAAGCGAAGGGCTTGGAGAAAACTAGGTATCGGGGAAATAAAGTAAAAGGAACTTGACTTGGATGGAAAAAAAAACAACAGCGTTGCTCGCGTGTACGAAATGGGGCATATCGCTGGAGGTGCATGGGAAGGAGAAAATTTTGAGCAGAGCACATATACGCGACCACTGAGCGCGCGCTCATGTCCATAGAAAGTGAAATAGCAGCTTTCTAGAGCGGTCGTTCAACCTCGAAGCATGTAAAATCGCGCATGAAACGTTTTGCATTAACGATGCAAAACTTTCATCGAATTAAAAGCTCACCGCCCCCCCCCACTCGGGCCCAGCTTAATCCGCGGCTCATTAAACCGCGCGACTAATATACCGATCGGTATATGAAACCGGTCGCTCCACGCTCTCGATATCTCTCTATGTTTTTCTGTTAGAAAATAAAACAGAAACGTAAATAAACAAATAAAATAAACGAAAGAGATCGGCGAAACGCAATGACAAACAAGGCGCTGTGTTCTTTTTGTAAATCGCTTGCATCAGCGGATAGGCCATAAATCCCCGGCGGCAAAGGCAATCGGCGCGCGGGCCGGCTCTCTACAAAGTGCGCCGTATCGGAATCCGCTGATCCGGTCACGGTTAGCCGGCCACGCTTCCTCGTTCTTTCAACTTTGCAATATTTGGCAGCTGCGACAGCGATTCGCTCTATAAGGCTCTCTCGCCTGCGGTGGGATTTCTTTTTTTTTCGTTAATTAAGCCGCGGCTGGATCAATACCGATTTTTTTTGGTCTGTAAGGGAAAATGACCTGTTGGGCCGACACGCGATAGGGATATTTAATTAGAGAGTATCGAACGATTAGTGGAGCGAGAGTGTCGTTGGATTGAAAAGGTGCATCTCGATTTTTCAGCGGGTGGTTATTTATGCGCGGCTGTCGGTGGTACAGGTGTGATCGGTATGTCGATGCCTTTATTTGCAGCTTATTCCTCCCTTTTCCCCCCGCAGCCGGAAGATTTTCCGGGAAGCGATGAAGAAAATGCGCGGCTCTGCATATCCGCGCATTCCGCGCGTTGTTCTCCATCGGCATTCGGTACTCAATAAAATCTGCCACGATATTAACAGTCCCGTAATACTTTGCTGTTGATAATCGGCAAATTTATGAGAGTGTACTATCTGATAAATCGTAAAGCCGTTTAAATTTGTTTAGCACTCGATGCATAGTCACTAAATAATAAATCCACTCTCCCGTCTGACATTCCGTAGTCCAAAGATCAATATCCTCTGCGTCTCCACCCCAATCGTACAAAATCGGTATCGATACATCCTCGAGCTAAAATCGCGCGCTATCCTTAACACCCTATAGTAGAGTTACTTCCTTTTTAAAAAAATAACCAGCAATTGCGTCAGCCGCGTGCGCTCCTGTATTCCCGTAGTAGCGCGCGCATGAATCAGACTGCCCAGCCACCTGTAGCCCGACAGCTATCCGATGTCCCGTTGCGGGGCGCGAAGCGAAAGGCCTCGCGCGTGTGTACTTGTACTTGGAACTTCCGAGCGGCGATAAGTCATGCCGGCTCCGCGTGTTTGTTAACGTCCGATCGCGCGCGAGCGAGTGAAAACATTCATGCGGCATTGCGCAAGCACCGAGATTTTTCAGCCCGACAAACGTCGTTAATTGTAACACGACCATTTATGCCTCCGTGATTTTTTGAGAGCTTACACGACAATGACGATAGAGCCTCACCTTGAAAATTTCCCTGAAACTCATGCCTAATGCATTTATGCGCGCGATTTTAGCCGAATAAATTAGCGGCGTATATCGATGGGAAAGACGCGAGAACAAAAAAAAACAGAATCATTTCAGCTGCATCCCCCATTAGCTCGGCGCGTATTCCGCGAAGTCAATCATTAGAGATCCCACAGGGAGCAATGAAAGCGCGGCTGAGCTAGCAACTCCCACGCCGATGTACACACACGTATATAAGAAAGCCGTGTAGCATTAATTGCACCGAGGGGGGAGGGCATAGCCGACAATTTAGAGCCCCTTCCGAAAGCAGCGAGCACATTTCGAGCGACGAGCCAGAGCACACGGCAAAGTGGCTAATTTCGTTTTTACAGAAAACGATAATGAAGCCGATTGCGACGGATTATTCGTCGTTCATTAAGGCCCAACGAGTGAAAGCGCCCCGGGAGAAAAATTCAAAGCGTATCAATGGCCACATGGCTCTGTATATCCCGCGGGCGTGTATATATACGCGTTAGGCTGTTTTTTCAACGGCTACTTTCTGCTTCCTGGATATTTTAGATGACGAAGTTTTCTCCGTCACGCTCGGCCGGATTGAGCGATTGATTTTCCATTGTGCTTTTTTTCCCCTCTCTCTTTCTTTTCGACTGCAATCGTGACTCTGCAGTGTTGACTTTGTTATTGCATCGACGAGCTATTTGTCAACGATAACCCGAGAGCGTTTCGTGTATACTTTGGGTTATTATAGAGCCGCGGGAAAGTCGATTGGCCGATGCAGTTTCGGTGAAATGTGTGTGGAGATCTCGAAGTTTGTCGGACCAAGAGAGAGAGAGACTATTTTTTTGCAATTTTCATCAAGACGTTGACATAAAGTTAATTGGAAACGTTAAAGTGTAGACGCTTAACTCTCGAGACTCGGGTTCGTTTTTTTGCGCGTCTGTGTTAACGGGTAATTTAGTAGGTTCAACGAAGAGAGAACGAGAGTAACGGTATGGCCATTTGCAGATGTCGAGCGACTTTAAAACGCGCGCTTTTACGAGCTATCAATAAGTTTGCAATAAAGTCGCGTTAAACTTACACAAGCTTTGATTTAAATCCGCCGGAATCGGTAATATACAAATTTGTTTTCACAACGATCGAATTTTTACGTAATGTTATTTCGCGTTTTACGTTTACGGCGCTGTTTGGGAATGACGTTAAAAAGGAAAAGTAGATCGTTTCTCTGCTAAACAATGTATTTAAACAGAAACGTCACTGCTTCGCAATGCGCCTTTTTTTCTCTCGCTCTTATCCAAGGTATAAGGTAACCGATTGAATAATAACGACGCAGCCTGAATTATTTAATTTCAAAACGTTCCGCATAAAATTACCGATACTTTTACCACAGCCGACTCGGCGCTTCGACGTGTGACGAAGCTGGTATACATAAAAATAGCGGGCTGTCAAGCGTCGCGGCGATCGTCGCCGAAATGCAATGAAGTGCCTATTGCAGCGCTAAACGCCGGGAGATCGTGGCCTCGGCGATCGATAAATAATTACCGATCTGGCCGTGTATCAATAATTGCCGATTTTCATCAATATGTCAAGCGGAATTCTCGTAATAATTCGCTCGAGTAATCGGGACTACGGACTTTCGTTTAGAAAACGCTTGTATAAAGAGACGGAGAGAAGGAAGGAGGCGTAGTCAAGAAGGCAGTGCATGCGCGGGACGAAAATACGGTCAGCTCGATTACGGCGGGGACGGATGATCTATGGATACCCTGGAGTCACCGGGATAGCTCAATCGAGCGAGTCTGATACACGAAAGAGATCTTTAAAATTTGAAAACCATGTGAAATATTTGAACGCGTAAAATAGGTCTTGTCGATGCATCGATCGGTACGCGCAGACACAAAAACCGAAAGGCGCTAATTGTGCGAGCCGGTCCGAGTCTCCGCGAATAGCGAGAGGGTTACCGAAAAAAAAAACAAGTCGGCAGCAGCGCGAGAGTTCTGATCGCACTCGAAGGTGGAGGAGGAAGGGAGTGAAAAGAGCCTAGAGCTGGAGAGGCGATTGCGCAAGAATCGCTCACGGGCCGCATGGGAGATAGTTGTCCAGCTGGTTAATATGTGGGGGGAGGGGGAGACCCCATAGGCGAGGCCCGGTTTTTCCCCGTCGCGTTTGCGAAAGGAAATCTAGAGCGCCGCTAGCTCTCTCGTTACGCTTCTGTATATACGTATAGCAACCCTTCGGTAGAGTCTACTCTCGATGTGTAATTGCGGCCTTAGCCGGGCAGTTTTTCGTTTTCGCACGCGGCTACCGTACGAATCTCTCTTTCTCTCTCTCTTGAGTGTGTGGTTCTGCGCGGCCTCGAGATTAAGCTCGAATTTTGCCCGAACTAGTGGGGAAAGGGGGGACATATCGCGAGGCTTGCTTAAACTCGTTTCACTGGAAATTGTCGCTTCGCTGCGGCTTTGATTTATATTAGGACGTGTACGCGCGTATATATCGACTGATTTTATTATAGAAATACGATCGCGTGGAAATTTCGCGCCTTTGGCCCTTTTCTTTCAAAACGCCGACAGATCGAGAAGAAAATTTAAAATCTTTACTGAAAAAAAAAAGAAAAAAAATTACAAAAAGTCATAGATTCATAAATCAACATAGTTTCGCAACGACGGTCGTCGGGGGGAGAAAAAAAATCAATCTTCAGCCAAGGGATAATCAATAAAACTTGAAATTTATCATTAAAATCAAATACTCGCCAATTAACTTAACGAACACCGAGCCCGGCACACGCGAGCTCAGATACGTATACACACTTACCGGAGATCAGAGTCATCATAATTATACGGTGTACATCAAATGTCCAAAGTATATAAACGCAGAGAAAGATCGAGAGAGAGAGAGTGAGAGAGAAAGACCACCCGTCGTATAAGCTGGATTGAGCAAGCCGGTCGTTTTCATCGATCAGCTGATTAATGCCAGAGAGCCGTCCCTCCCGTTGGTCGTGCGGCCGGCCATTTGCCCCGGCTCTCCGTATACATCAGCTTAATTGACGAGAGAGAGAGAGAGAGAGAGAGAGAGAGTGCGCATACACGCGCAAGATCTTTGGAAAAGATCCTCGAGGGAGAGTGCGCGCTCTCGTATATGTCGCGCGCGCGCCGCCGCCGCCGCCGCCGGCCCTCCTCCCATTCGGCCCCTTCTCTCACAGCTGCATATACGCAGTCTCCTTTTTCGCTCTCGATATACATGTATACACCTCTCACGCGGAGGATATAACCGCGGGGAGTTTAACGAACTCAGCTTCCTGCACTCGCGCTCCTTGCAATATATTTTAAGCCGCGACGAGCGTTTAGAGTTAGGCGGAAAGCAAGAGGAGGGGGAGTAGAGCTTTCGTTGCTCAGACATGTATGTATATGGATGGTGTATTAAGCGTATACGTATGTGTGTGTACTAGTCGCTCGGCTGGCCGACTAACGAGCCGGTAAACACTTTCGATCTCGAGAGCGAGACTTGGCTTTTAATCGCGGCCAAAGAACCGTCGCACGCTGCCGCCGTGCTACGCCGATGAAAGTGATTAATAACGCGAGCGTTTCCGCCTTGGTAAAAGTATATCAGCCGAGGTTGGCTTTTTTTTTCTTTCTTTTTCCTCGGTTCTTTTTTATTCTATTTTTCGGGTGGGAAAGAGGGCCTAAACAGGTGGGAAAGCTGATACACACGGCGCGCGAGCGTTGACGACTTGTATGCACAGGAGGGTATACGTGTGTATGTATGCTGTTTCTTTGTACAAGAGAGAGAGAGATATGCGCGACTGATCTTTGGCTCGCTGTCTCTCGCTTTTGATCGTTATCGCGGAAATTTATGAATAGTAATGCGACTCCTTTCCTCAACGACTTCATTGAAATCATTTTTGTTTTTCCTTCTTTCTTTTTTTTTTTTGCGGAAAACCCGAGACTATTGTTACGTTTTGCAATGCATCGGAATCTTACATTTTTTTTCCAATTGTAGGAAATACCGTGAGATCGACAGCGGAACGTTAAACTCTAAGTAATACCGTTTTTTTTATCGATAGCAAATGAAAAACCGATTATTAAACAATTTAAAATCGAAACAAATTTTCCAATTTTCAAACGAACATGCAATCCTAATGCAAAATTACAAAAAAAAACTAAATAATCAAATTCCTCGTTATTCATTAAACTGTTTCAGTCTGCAAGACACACACTGTGAACAACACTGTCCTATACAAGCATATCCAAAAGAGAAAAAAAAAGGAAAAGATGAAAAAAAAGGGGCGATCACTCACCTGCGTTATATCTTCCGCTGGTCAATTGCAACGTCAACAATGAGGCTTCTGCGTGGCCGCGAAGGTAAGGACAATTCAAGCAAGAGAATCAACACAAGAGAGACACCGGGTGAACGGACGAGTCGAGTACGCGCGCGTCTCGCGTACGGGGCCTTTATCTCGGGGCCCGAGCCGGCGAGCCGGTCTCTTATATAGCTTGGCCCGATGGAAAAACGGGGAGGGGGTGGGGGGGGGGCAGCTCTCGTTGGCCGGGCCTCTCGATGCGGGGCCTCTCTATAGACGCGCAGGGCGCCCACGCGCCGAGGAGGGGAGAGTCACGCCAGTCTGCTCGCCTGTGCGCATACACAGACACACGTTGCACACGCGACTGCACATCCTGAGCTAGCTTCTTCTCCGTGCTCTATAGTTATTTTCTTTTATTTTATTTGACTTTAGGTTTGTTTCGGATTGATTTCGTTTTTGCTGGAGAGAAAGATTTAGAGGGTTGGAGTTTGAGCGATTCGAATCCGTTATTTCTTTTATTATAATCGTTTGACGGTTAGCTGTGGAAAATGAAATTTTTCTGATAATTTTTCATCCAGCCGTGTGTTCCTAAATCCTTGAATCCGTTACAAAACTGCTGAAAAGCGCGGCTATCTGGGAAACGAAAAGAATTACATTGTGTATCATGAAAATTAATCGTATTTTCCATTATACACACGGTAATAAAACTATTAGAAAGTACAAACGCGAACAATCTCGTTTTCTTTAAATAAAATTACCCTCGGGGAAAATTACAGTGATCTCCGAATAGGAATGAACAAAATCGCAAATTATCCAAATTACACCCCGAACGATTTTCCAAGTATTACCGTATCAGATAGGCGCGCCGCCAACAAGTGGTAAAGGGACGGGTTTAGGGTCGCAACACCGCACGACGATGTACGTACATCGTTAAATCGGCATTGCACACGGCAAACGAACAAACGCTCGCAAGCATCCGATAGGTAAATCTTCCATCTCCCCCCATAAAATTTCCCGGCTCGATGCCTCGTCCAACAATACGCGCATTAGCACAAGCAAACGCAGGGTTTTTTTCGCGCGCAAATCAATAAAGGCCATTGAATAATACTCGAGAGAGGGGACTGACGTAAGTTAAGGGGGAGCTTATCGTCAGGCCCCATCATCCGTCATTCGCGCAGCTTACGCACTCGAATTACCTCAGAGAGCCATCGATCTCCGAGGCCTAGGCCACGTATAAGGTATTGGCCGACGCCCCTCCCCAGCCGATTTCCCTCAGGTATTTGCGAGCACGGCCAGACGCGCGCGCGCGCGTGTGTGCGCCCGAGCGCTCTGATCTCTATTTCAGATTTTTCTCAAATCCGATTAACCACCACTTTCACTCGTACATACGTACGTTTCGCCTGTGCCACGCCGGCCGCTTGCCGATCCTCTGCGTACACACGCGCGCGAAATTCTCTGCTAAGGATGAGTTTTTTGTTTTGAATTTATTTAGTTTTCGAGCCGGAACGTGCGACGAATGGGGATTTTTTTTTATGATACGGTTTTGGTCTTTTTATTTATTTTTTGTTGGTTTTAGAGCTCTTAGTCGAGTTACTTATTTTCTCTTTCTAGTGCTTTTAAATAAATTAAGCAACGAATTCTCGGATGAAAATCGAAACGACGCTAAAGTGTGAGTTATTTTCATAAAATATCATCCATTACAGATTGATTGACGATAGACAAATAGAAAATTCAATTTGTTATCGGTATTGAGCAAGCTACTTGATAGCTTTGATGCTTTTGGTCATTCCGAAACGTTTAACAAAACAGAAGATTGAAATAAAAACGTTTCTCAATTGGTAATAACTACACTGCATTAGATAAAAAGCCGATCCAACACAAGTCCAGCCTATATCTTGACAAATGTACATTTCTCAAAAGTATCCGATGTCAACATTAAACTGTTTTTCACCAAATTATCCTAAAACAAACAAAACACCAGGGTACGGAGGCAAAAAGAAAACGCTACAGATCGATCCGCAAAAAATAAAACGAGAAGGCAGTGTCTCGCTCTCTCTTTCTCTCTCTCTCTCGCGAGAGCAATGCCGTCTTGCATCATCGGAGGGGTAATACGGAGCCGCCATGGATTTTCTCTCGCGCGTCTAGCGCGAGAAAGCCTTTCTTCGCTCGCCTATGCGTATCGAAGTGAAAACGCCCTCGTGCTTGGAGAGGAGGGGAATATAAGCGTATAGATATACGGAGGCTGGGACTTCCGCATTGCCGGTACGTATCGCACGCTTGAATTCATTTCCCCTCCCTTGGAGTTTGCGCATGTCCGCGAAGCTAACCGCTTGATTGATAATGAGACTAAGGCTGTGTATTAATCGAGAGCTACTCCCTATACAGATGTGCCGATGATATCTGTGTTACTTATCGATTTATGCGGACGTTATTTAATTGTTGGGTTGTAGAGAAAATGAATTATAATACGGCTTATGTGCACTCTCTTTTTTTCTTTTTTTACGCTCGATATAACGATGGCGCGCTATTTATGGAAGCGCGTTAGATTTATTCGTTTTTTCCCTCTTAATAAAGCGCAGCCATGAAACTACTATATTAATATTAAATTGAAAAGTATATATATCTGTGTCGATTAAGCCACGCGCGAATTTACGACGATGAAGACTCTCGCGCGGCGTTAATTAACTTGTATAACGTATGTATCCAGGAAATTCAAAGTTCCCCGGCGCGTACACGAGTCTAAAGCAAAAATTCGGATATGCTTTACAAAAAAAAAAAAAAAAAGAAAAAAACACTAGGCTGGGCGCGCTAATCAGCGGTCGATCGCTCTGTTTCACAAATTCTCAGTCCCACGCGTTTAAACGCAGAAAGAGAGACGTATATGGGACCAAAAAAAAAGAGAGAGAGAGAGAGAACTGCAGGCTAGACGGCGTTCGGCGCTCGTAATCATAAAAACAATTCGTTATTTTAATATTCTAAACAATAACACGGCAATTAAGCTGAAATTTTAAACGCACCCTTGTCAGAGAATACGCGCTGGCGTGCCGGTAATTGTACACGACGCGTGCGCGCGAAGGGGTAGAAGCTATACCCGCGTTTTTATTTCACAAAAATCCATTAATTACAGGCCTGATTTATGGCCTCTTCCGGCTTTAACAGCGCCAGCGTTATATGTGTCCATTTAATTTGATACACATATATCGCAGCGAACGGAGCTCTAGGGCTTATTAACATTGCAAGCGAATAAAGGAGAATTAAAATAAACGCGAGAGACACACCAGGCTGCCAGGCGTAAGTGCGCACAAGAGAGAGAGACGAAAACGTCACTTGACCAGCTCGGGATAATACGTGGAAATGCATGTCGTAAACCTCGTTGAAACGGGGCTATATTGCAAGCCTCCGCGTACATCACTCTCAACAGCTTCGTTCCTCTGCATCTCTTTTTTCCTTTTTTTTTCTTTTACTTACAACCGCGTTCATTTCCCAGCCATAGCGAATATCATAATAAACCAGCTTTCTCGGCTACATATTTAGTCATCTTTCACCTCGCACCTTTAAAAAGCTAAGCGAGAGAGAGAGAGAGAGAGAGAGAGAGAGAGAGAGAGAGAAGCTTGTTCTGGCTAATCTTCAATTTCACTGCGGGAAGCCGCGATTTTTATTCCGACATAAATGTTTTACAGTTTCGAGATATACAAGATCGGAGCACTATCGAGAGCATATGGGGCAATTTTAACGTTTTTGCTTATTTTAGTTGTGTTTGGATGCGTCAATGATAGACTTTTTTTGTCGATAACGATAAAATAAAAAAAAGAAGTCATTTTTAACTGGTAAACTTGGGGAACCGAAGAAGAAACATTGAGATTTACTTACTAAAATGGATCAGGATAAAAAGTTAGATAGAGCCTTAGAACAATAGGAAATCTTAGATTGTGCGGTACAGGGAGGAAGGAATGGATGAAAGTCTAGATTGCAGTGATTTGACAGAAGTACTGTTCTGCGAATTGGAGAAAACAGTTTGATCTGCTATAGCTTACAGTCTAATATTAGTGTCCTCTAATATTAGCGGTTTTTTTTCTCTTTGTAAGCAACACCTCCAAATACATGTTTACCACTTTACGACTCTATAGCGATACTCCCCGATCCATATAAAATGACCTGTCAAACACAATCTTCATTAATAGCCGCATTTACAGCGAGTCACTAACCAGCGACCTTGCAGACAAAGCTCAAGTCATTTCTCTTCGATAACGATTTAACCTCTCTCTCTCTGTATAGAGCTCCCGTTGAAAAGTCATCGCTGGACCGTGGGAAGTGCGACGGTAAAAAAAGGTCGAGCACCGTGTTAAAAGCGTACAGCAGCGGCCGATTATACATTTCGCGAGAGCAAAGCCAATCAGTCAAAACTCGGTTCTGCGTTTGCGAAATCGCCGAAATGCGCGGGCTGTATACAAGCCGGAGAGAGAGAGGGGGAAAAAAAGAATAAAAAAATGTCCAGCCATTAAAAATTTTATGAAATACAGGGAGAGCTGCAGGAACAACGAGGGACGTATATACATCGCAAATCGCTCGGTATTTCGACAGACAAGAAAGCTCCATTCGCCGGGCTAACCCTCCGCGCCTTATTTCTTCCCAGTAGCACAGCAGCCTCGGCGGGTCAATTAAATCTTGGACTGCATAATTGACGCCTGCTAAGAGATGTTTTCGCTTCTCGCGAGGCGTATCTCCGCTAAGCCAGTGCTCTCCCTCTCGTTCTCTCGCGCGGCTATTCTGCATCGCTTAAACGACCTTTTTGCATTTTCGGCTTTCCAACTCTCCAACAGACGATTCTTCGTTGTTCCGGCTTATTGTTTCTTTCTTTTTTCCTTCTATCTCTCTCTAGATACCGTGTGATCCGAGAGATAAACAAAACAAAAAATGAGTACGTATACCGTCGGATATTTCGGTGTATACGAATTCATGCATCCTCTCTCCTACACGATCTTGCGATAAATAAGTTTTTACCATCTAATTTTACGACGCGGAAAATTAATCCATCGCGTAAACGTAAACCGTAATTCGCCCAACGCACCGAGCACAAGACGCATTTTCTCCGAGATTCAGTAATCTGAAAATCGTATAAAAAAAATTACAATGTAATGAACAATTTCGAAATTTGCCGGGAGAACGACCGCGTAGGAGAAGCGCGTATACGTGAGCGCGGTATCAACCGAAAGCAGCCCAAAATTTCACTTTTCAAGCTCGAAAATGAATAAAAAAAGAAGGAATCTCGGCACATTCGAATCCGTCCGCGTCAGAGACGCGTTGGATATAACGTTATATATATCTGCACATGCGCTCTCGCGGGCACAAAGAGCCGCGGCTGGAAAGAGAGCGCGGTCAGAGCACCCGGCTGTCGCGCCGTTAATTCGGCGGTTCCCACACCAGCTCGCTCCAAAGGAATAAAAACACTTTCACCGCCTTACTCTCTTCGCTCTCCTCCTTCTCCGATGGCCGAGAGAGAAAGTGCACCGCCCGCCCGCGCGTAAATGGACCGCGAACGCGCAGCGAGGTATGAAACGCCCGTTGGGAGGTTGCAAAAAAAAAGGAGAGAAAATAAAAATTGGGGAAAATGAAAACTCGCGCGCACGTGCGCGGTTAGGAATCGTAGAGGTGGGGGCAATCATTATATCGGCTCACGCGAGAGCTCCTTCTCTTATGTGCCTTATTCAAGGACCCTCAAGGCCGCGCGCGGACTCTTCGTTTAGCAGCGAGCGTTATGCGCGCGGTAGGAGAGAGTCGTATCACCGAGATCGTTTTTCTTTTTTTCATTAATTGGAGCGATGCTGCACCGGCCGAGGAAAGCGATGGGGGTGTATCGAAGGGGCATTCGAAGCACCTGGTAGTTATTTTTCGCTTTGTTTGTCGTGTTTGTGTTGTTTTTTTTGTTTGTCTCGATCG
Organism: Anagyrus pseudococci; assembly: GCA_030522585.1. NCBI lineage: Eukaryota > Metazoa > Arthropoda > Insecta > Hymenoptera > Encyrtidae > Anagyrus > Anagyrus pseudococci. The sequence goes on from JAPYYQ010001460.1 coordinate 25,173, forward strand.
AAACTGACGATAACGCGCAAATTTGTACGCGCGACGTATGATTAATGCGATTGAATGGCCGATTCGTGCGAAATTATTTAGCTCGGTGGTTTTGCGCTGTTTATTACGTTTGCATTGCGAAATATATTGATTGGGTTTGGGTGTGTACGCGGATTCACAGAAATTGACTGTTGCTTTATTTTCTTTGGCTGTGATTGAGATTTATTTGTCGGCCAAAAATAAATGCGTTCACTCGATGCGCTAATCGTTTCGATGATTTAGTGAATAACGACGTGACGTTGAATTGTTGTACCAAGTGTTTACCGTTTCTGCAACAACCAACGCGTATTTTTTCATTCCTCTCCCCCCTCGAAAACTCTCATACGTCGAAGACTTGCAGCTCGCAAATGATCCAACAAAAACAATGAAAATTATAATCAATTTCGCGTCATTAACCAGGCCAATAAATTTTTCATTATACGGCCATCCGAAACAACGCGCGATGCTTGAAAAGAAGAGTATCCATCATACCGATCAGCCGGAAAACAGTCGATAAACCTACATATCGGCCTGCACGAAAACATCTCCCATTATCAACTTTCTTCGCATTACTTTAACGACAGATGCCCATATAGCAGTAAATTTTACACTCGCCATATCAAGATTTCATTTAGTACTCCCCTCCAACGCGTACACACGCATCCAACAATCATCATTATCGCTTTCGTTAAAAAAAAAGAAAGAAAAAGGCCAGTCAAAGCGTATATACTCTGATAATCTCGTTAGCGCAGCAATCCACTACTGGCCCGATAACGTATACATAAATATACACGAGGTATCCGAGAGTGCTCATCCTCTCTGCAGTGTGAGCCAATTAAGAAAACAGGCGCGCGTGTGGCACGCGCGTTTTCTTCCACGTGCGCCTCGTCTATATACACATACGCGAGCCGGTGCGAGAAGCATCTGGGTCGAATCATAATGATCGACGGGACTTTTACTCGCACGCCTTACACAATAACACACAGAGACTAGCAGCCACTAGATTCTCCCCCTCGGCTGTGCATGAACGAGAGCAAAATTCCTCGGGCCGGCCGCAGGAACGCGCGACGGACTGGCCCGCTTTTTTCTCTCTCTCTCTCCCTCGCGATCTTCGCGGTCGCATTGCGATACGCATAAGCGATCACTTTCGCCCGGGTTATCCATAAATTCATGCGCTGCGAGAGAGAGAGAGAGAGAGAGAGAGAGAGAGAGAGAGAGAGAGAGAGAAATAAAGAACAACGCCTATAGTCGTGGAAAAAGTCTGGATAATGACGAGCCGAGTGTGACGTTGCTGAAAAAAAAGAAAAAAAATTCGGAATAGATTTTGCATACGAGCGCTGGAAGGAACTAATTAAGGATGTGTTATTGGGGAAGTGTCGGTCGCTCTCTTTCACTTGGCGGCTTATCGAGGAAATGGGCTTTCGTTTTTTAACGGAGGGTTTTTGCTGATTTGACTGTATTATAGATGTGACGTGGCTGCATATTTGAAACTGTATTTTAGCATTGCGTCATATACCGTGAAAATTTGTCGTGTGGTTCGAAGAGAGAGGGGAGGAAAAAAAATTGCGCGCGTTGAAAGTTTTAGTTTAATTTGGTTTTGAATTATGGAAATTCGAGGGCGCGACGCTTTTTCGAGGAAATTTTACGCAATGTTTTATGATATAATTATGTGAACGCGAGTTTTGAGAGAAGCTGGATATTTCGCGTATATGTCTGAGAGGCTAATTAGTTGCGCGGAATTTGAATAAATTTAACTATGTGTTTTATCGATAGTTGTAACGTTGTTACGCAAAGTTTATTGAATTTCATTAATTTTCTATATCATCTCGTGTTTATAACGATACAAAAAAAATATGTACACATGAAATAATAAGCGTCAGACTGGGCATACGGTGCGGTAAAATAAATCGCGTTTGAAATGTCGAATTAGTTTGCGCATAAGGCCTAGAGGCATTAAATTACATTCTCAACTTTCAAGCAAATAAGATATCATTAGACTTACGGTTATATTTACGCCGACAAATTTTACGGAGGCAGAATCTACTTTACCAACGGTTTTCGAAACCGGTTTCGCTTTATAAACGAACTCCGTTTACTTTCTACAGCGGTAATATACAAACGGAGTAAGCCTGAAAGCCAAAAAATTAAAAAAAAAAATCTAATTGGACAAAGGTTTATTTTAAAGTTTTCAAAAAGAAATGATTGTGCTTATAAATTTAAAACAAAAATGGCAACAAGAGAGATTGCGCGTGTATAAACTTTCTGAACTTTACGATTTCGTGTTGATAATGAAGAAAATTGTTTCCGTTGGAACCTGCCTTGCCCACATATCTTGTGGTTGTCTATGACTACTGCGCAGTCGATACAGCTTTGAGAAAGAAGTTCGTAAAAACGTTAGTTATCTGCGAGGAGGCGCTTTGCTTTTGTATTAATTACGAAATCTATTATTATTTTGTTGATTAACGATTTAAGCTTAACTCTAACTCTAAGGTAATAATTTACGAATGATGAACATCAAGAACATTGTGTAGGCTCATTAATTATTAATTTATTCGTGTTTCATTGTAGTACCACATGGAAATTAAAAAGCAAAATATGTAATACAAAAAATTGTAGTAATACTTTTACTTTTGAAAACAATCTCAAGTTTACTCTTATACAGTTGCTAAATCACTGCCAGCTATAGATAATGAGCAAGATAACAAAGATAATCGTTTGCTTTTAAACAGAAAACATATTAGCTCTAATTCACTATTGCACAACACAAACTGTCATTTTTTTCGGCTGGCTAGCTTCTCTTACAGCTTACAAGGCCTCGCCGGTACGTGCAAAGTTCATACAAATTTTGCTATTTAAACAAACGCGCTGCTGCACCAACGAAACTTGCATAATCGTTTCCCGCTCGTTTTTTTTTAGCCGCGAAAGCTGCTCTCTTTCGAGCTGCTAGTTTTTTGGGTATCGCATAAAAACTGGACAGTTCAGAGAATAGCCTTTCGGTTCTACACGAGTCACTTTCTTCTATCTGCTCCGTATAAAAACCGGGTTCATCTGATAATCGATATCATAATGGGCTCTTAAATAATTCAACTTGTCAGAAGTACCGATGCAAACAAAAAATCGAAGTGAATGTGAAATAATGAACAGGCCCCGTCGATTTAATCATGAAATGACATGTGACTAAATAGAAGTGCATTAAAGCTTCAAAGCAAGACTAATTAACTCGTGTGACAGTTAATAATATTGTTCGATACGTTATTCCTTTGTTCGTGAGAAATTGCATTGTCTTGAAATTGACTGGGAATCATAGGTGGATTACATCAGCCTGTGATTCATTATGTGCCCTGCAATTGTCAGAGACATCAATCGATAGAATACAAACATATAAAAACCGATGAAACCAATAGATTTTCCACAGTTTTATCTATCTTTAAATATTGTATACATTGATTCTCGTGAATTGCAGAGCAAGACATCATGAAGACTATTTTCTTCGTCTTATTAATCCTTTTTGTATTTGTTTATCTCACAACTTCCGAGGGTAAGTTCCAATATGTAGAGTAAGTCACAAAAGTATGGGTCAGTTAACTTTTGTTAAATAATTGTTAGTCTGTATTCTTGTTCTTTTTTTTGAGAGACTGGTGTTAAGATAAAATTCAATTGCGTTAATACATTATTTGTTATTCTTCTGCAGCCGTATGTATACCATCCGTTTGCAACAGTGATTGCAAATCTATGGGCTACTTTTCGGGTTCCTGTCTCGATGTTCGATGCGTATGCAGTCCGTATTAACAATAAACTTAAAAAACAGACACTAAAAGATCTTTACAATCTGTACACTATACATGCAATGTGACATACAAATAAATACAAAATTGCAATAAAACTTTTTTATCTATATGTATCTTCACATAAATCAATTAATCTAACTTCTTTGTCATCCAACGATCAAACTTAAGCCTATAAGTATACGATAAAATCCTTATACGATAAATACCGATTTATCGTTTTCGTATCCCTCAAATACGAAAAAAATACAAAGAAGAAAACGACGAAACAACATTCATCCTCGTTATCGCGCTCATTATCAATCAATAGCTATAAACAGCAGTGGCCAAGACAAGCGTAAAAGTAACGCGCTACCAGCCGCAAAAAAAAAGAATCGATCAAGTCAAAGTGCTCCCCCTCCGTACAGCTGGTACACACGCAAGCGGTACATTAAGCGGTCCCTTCCGATTTCCATAATAATTATCGCAGCTCGCGCACGTCTCAATCTTCCCGTGAAAAACCGGTCGCTCTTTTCTCATCCGCCACCGAAACGATTGGATATTCACGCTTGTCGGGCGCGCGTATGCACATCCAGAGAGGAATCCGCAGGAGTGACGCTTGCGAAAGGTGCTGCTGAGGAGGGGAGGGGGGGGGGGGTAACGCGCGAATGCGTAACCGCGCGCGCATTTAATACTTTCACTGGGCGTGTGTGCGCCTCTCTTTTCTGCGTGGACCCCCGAAACTGGGCCACACGTTGCCGTAATCCCTCCTCGTTGACTCTTGGTAAGAGACACGTTGGACCCTCGCTGATAGATTGCGCAACGATTGGTCGCGCGCGGGTAAGCTGTGCGGTAATCCGACGGCGTATAAACCGCGAACAATGGATTCCATTCTCGTGCTCGAGCACACATGGCTGTGATGAGATGATGCGTGTGTGTGCGGGGGGTAACGCGTGTCTCATGTGCGACTGGGGAATCGATCGTACATCCTTTATTTTTTTTTTTTTGCTTTTTCGAAAGACGATCGGTTGGCTATGACGGTGGAATTTGATATGGAGGATCCGTATATGCGAACATTGTTATTCCGAAGCTTGGAAGTTGGGAAAGATTCCGTGTGAAGGGGAATCCCCGTTTTTGGCGGTACGAGAAATCGTTACATTTTTATAAAGGTTATATTGTTGTTTCTCCTAGTCCGGGTGGTATCAAATGTTCGAATGTTTGAATATTCAATTAGATCGTCTATGCGTTTAAAAAAAGATAATAATAATGTCTGTTAGAAGAGATCAAATTGCAAGCGGGAGCACACACGGCTGAAGATTAAAGACTCTTGACATCAATTATACCGAGTGCCAAATTCAAATTTCTTCCCCCATGTCAAACTGTAGCATTACGTAAGCAATACGGTTACGGCATATTTAGCCTTAAGCGAACGGGCAAAGTCCTACGGGGAATCAAGCATACTGCCAATTAGAATTAGGTGCGAACGAGCATATCGCATAATTTGGGATAATTTATAGGCTGGAGAATGAGATGATCAAATAAACTTATAGTAATTCAATTTCAGCGAACTACGGTAATTCTAATAATTATTATTTTTCATTTGTAAACAAATCACAATATCGAAAGAAAAGAAAACAGTCGAAATTCAATTCTCTCAGTGAACTTGTTCTACAAATATATACAGATCCTTGGAGCGCGTTCGATCGAAAATCCATTTAAAACCTCGCGAAATTGGGTCAGCATTGCACCGTATATACAGCTTCGCGAATAGAGAATTTATCAAGAGCCAGGCCGTGAACTAGGATTTGCGTTTCATTGTCAGCGAGTCCATAAGCAAGAGAGTCAAGTTTAAGGCGCTTTAATAACAGTGATTAGAGAGGCGCATTAGCGCGCGTAATGTCTCCCCCTTCTCCCTCGCTCGATTAGCTAATTCGAGTGTGAATGCGCGGCGGCGCAGCGGGTGAATTTCACGCTCGCCGCGCTTACGGCTACGGTCTACATAACGCGAAAACTCGTTTTTCTTTTGTGATGAATACACGCGGCTCATAAAGCGCGTGCGTTACAGGTGCGCGGAATTCGTTGATGCTCGATTATGATTTCACTTCGTTTTAAGCTCCCGCTTTTTTTTCGGTTACTTTATACGTTTGATCATTACGTATTGATATTAATCGAGATATCATCCTTTACATCTCAGTTTGGCAATTGAAAATAAGCCACGCAGTCTCGAAATTTCGTTGTATCTACGCACGCTAGTTTCCATTCTTTTTTTTTTCATCGCGTCGCTTTTACCACGCAAGATCTCGTAAACACTCACGCGTGAAACTCAATGAGATGTCTTGCGTTGACCGTTATTTTTCCAAGCCCATCAACTTTGACATCAGAGACTTTCATTGTTGCAATTCGTATTAGAAATTTCGTTAGAGAGGGAGAGGGCCTTCGTACAGAATTGAAGTTGCTGCTGAAAGCTCTTTGGACACGTCATAATCACGCATTACAATGATTTCAAGTTTTATTACCCCATACGATTTTGTTTTTATATTACGCCGAGACTCTGCTTAGCATATAACAAATCTCAAGCTACGCGCTTACGTAATTGTCACTTTGTGGGCTTTTAATTCTGTTTTACGAAAGCTGCTCTTCGCATTACCGGTGGACCAGTTTCTTTCTTTTTCTTCCACAAGAATCACATAAAAACTAGTAGTTCGAAAAATAGCTTTCGGCTCTAAAAAAAAACTACCAATCCATCTGATAACTGAAAATGAAAGTAGCCTTTCGAATGATTGGCGGTATAAAAAAATGTCTATAAATAAAACGTCATATCGTACTCTTGCTATCATAAATAAAAAAGGACGTCACACGGTCACAAACAACATTTTGTTAATAAATAAATGAATAAATTTTAAACGCGCATATAAACTGTTACCATGGTAGCTTCTGTTTGCCAAAAGCCCGTATCCTTTGTCAAGGGGAAAAAAGGAAAGGGAGGGACTGTCGGATTCTGGTAAAAGCGGCAATATCTCATTACCAGATTTGTATCAAGGACGACTACTATTCACACGGCCCTCTCTCGCGCGTGCATACGCTCTTACCCTCGTGTTCACACAATTTTTACCTTTCTTTTTCAAGTTTTCTTGTAAATGACGACTTTTCGTTTGTTATTTTTCTCTTTGAAATTTCAGTAACAGTAAACAAACTAACAGATGTAAAAATTTAAGTCGGCTTAATTGCCTTTACCACTGTCAATCGCAAATGAGCCATTAATTAGCTTAAATGCCCGACTTACCAAAATCGTGGGTAACTTATGTAAATATATAGATCGTTTTTTTTCATATTCCTTCTTAATTATTCCGAATAAATTATCTTGCTTTTCTCCTGCATCATTAAAGGACCATTAAAAATTTGGCAATCGCTTTGTCTGCAAGTGGTTACTCGTAGTACATCCTATAAATAGCACTTAATCGCTATTTCATAAGATTTAGATCATAAAGGATATCATAACTAAACGCTTAATCATGTTACGTTGGCTGTGTGTAATGAACGAACTTGTGTGTACGAAGAGCAATTATGTAACTTTGAAGCTATTGTCCGTTAGACAAGAAACACAAGAGGTATAAGGTCAGCTCGGTTCAATAAGTCACAAATCATTCGTGTATCAAATCTGTGATAAAGAATTTATTGGGTATATTTACAGGCTCAGTTCACAGTCTAACTTAACATACAAAACTACAGAGCGAGTATGTCGAAAGAGTTTCACGCGTGCAATGTGTGTAAAGCAAGTGTATAGAGAAATATCGTGATCAAGCAGGTCGTCAAGGTGGACGAAGGGGAACAAATTTCATATTTTACAATTACAATACACTGGCTTCCTAGTCATCTTTACAACTCGCTTAGTGCAAGTACGCGGCAGACTTGTAGGCGAGGGGTGCGGAGTAGGCGGGGGCAGCGAGGGCCTTGTAGGCGAGGGGAGCGGCGGCGTAGGCGGGGGCGGCAGCGTAGGCTGGGGCGGCGATGGCAGCCTTGGCGACTACGGGCACGGCAGCCTTAACGGCAACTTGGGCGGGCTCCTTGTGGACGACGGCGTTGAAGCCGTTGTGGGAGTCGGCGGTGTACTCG
>JAPYYQ010001461.1:0-33051 GCA_030522585.1 Anagyrus pseudococci
CTCGAAATTCGGATTTAGGAGGTAAAAACACATAAAAAAAACTTTGGTGGAGCAGTGGACCTCGATGGCCTACGAAAACCCCCATGGCGCCCGGACTACGTATAATACGCGCACTATACGGGGCCAAGCGTAGAATACGAAAGTTAAAACAATTAGCGCTAGCGCGACATACTTAGGCATACGCTACAGCTGGGGGGGGGGGGAGTTTAAGTCGCGTTAACGCGCGCACTTATTTTTCCAGCTGTAACGGCTAACGGTCTTAAAAACTTCGTTTGTTCTTTTCTTCGCTCAAGTGATCTACACGTTATAATCTACCTCTTCATTTCGAGCTTTAAACTCGCTCTCGCGCAGACTTTGCCACTCGTGAAATACAACGCGTGAAATTAGAGTGCGCCTGCTCATTAAAACACGGCTAATGTCACCTGCATCAGTTTGATGGCAGTCGTTAAGTAGCTCGGCGTCGGTTATAGTACGTACACTCTCCATATCCTTGAGCTCCTAACGCCTCCCTTTCTTACACCCGCACTTGTGGGTTTAAGCTCCCACGTCACGTCCTCTCTACACGCGCGAGTACACACGCTGTCGAGCGATTGCGTATATTTAAACGATTCAGCCTGTGCATCAAGCAACCATTCTTTTTTTTCTAGGCGGTCTTCGAGACCCTGGTGGACATAATCTGCGACAAAATGAGCGAGTCCCTGGACAACGATCCGACCCTGATGGCAGGGGCGGGCCAGCAGAAGGGCACCCGATTGACCGACCAGCCTACCAACCCCACGGATTCGAGCTGCGGCTGCTAAGGCCGAGGAGAAGGTGCGCCGCGCGCGAGACGATAGAGAGAGAGTGTATGAGAGCAGCAGCAGCAGCAGCCGAATCGCCGCGATCGGGCCGCTCCACCAGAGCCCCCACCCTCTTTTCTCATCTCCCTCGAGAGGAGTCAACCTGTATCTCGCGAGAGAGGGAAAGAGAGAGAGCTGGAACGGTCTCCAGCACACGGAAGCCTCTTCTTTCGTCGTTATTCTTTCTTCCTTCCGCCAGCTTACCTATAATATATACATATACTTTGGATGCAGCGCCGAGAGCCCTGTCTGCTCTCCCTTCCTTTATACTTTCTTTCTCTCTCTCTATTTCTCTCTGTCTCTGTTTGTCTCTGTCTTACTCCACGATCAGACGTTTGTGATTAGCGGCGTTAACGCACGGAAGAGATAGGGATGGCCGTTCGGTTTTATCGATTCGTTCCCGCGCCGTTTGTAAGATACGTATACACCGTGGCATTCTGTGGGAATGAGTTTATATACATATTGTTGTTTGGTGCTGGCGGTGCGCGGCTTGGTTGTTTTGCGAGCTAGAGAGAGAGAGAGAAAGAGAGCTATGTGGTAACGATAGGGCCATGTCGCCGGGCTATGCGGGTCTCGTTATCGATCCCCACTGTTATAGGATTCGGCCATCTGGGTGAGAGGAGAACGATACATGTCGAGTTACACGCGCGTATCGCAAAATTGATTGTACGGGTTTACACGCTCGCAAGGTTCTATGGTGTTTGTGTGTGTGTGTGTATGCGAAGGAAGGTAGTAGTTGGAGAGGAAACGCCTACGACGGAGCAACACGGTTTATGTATGTGCATCGCGTAAATCGATTATTGTTTTACAGAGAAGCGATCCATCCGCGCCTTGATGACCTTTTGGTTTTTATTTATTAATTTTTACAAATGAAAAATCGAGTTTTGCGTTCTCGTTGGAAAACGGCTTATGATTTTAACGGTTGTAAATGTCCCTTTAACGATCGGCAACGAATCAGAGCAAGAGCGCAAGAGATTTTTTCTGTACGAGGATGCGACTAGCGCTTTACAACACTGTAAAACTTAACGCGAGATGGAAGCCTCTTGCGTTTTTAATATCGTGGTGTGTATGGCTGAAGTAATAAAAACGGCGACAGGGAGGATAATGGGGGTAGCTGACGTTCGATTGTTTTGCCGAGAGAGACGAAAATTTTGGGGAGGAACAAAACGTGTGCTGGCTCTCGGGTGGGGAGGGGGGGGGGAGAGTCGAAGCGAGTACGAGCGGCTGTTGTATATCGCGTCTATACGTAGGGGAAAAGGTTCTTTTAGAAAAGTATCGAGTTTTGGAAACGAGCCGAATCTTTTTGCAGAATTGCCTGGTCTATGAATTTTTCCGGAAATACGTTCGCCGCGGTTATTATTCAACATTCATAGCTTAAATGTATATCAATAGGAAGTAGGTAACTTTAAATAGAGAAAAAAAAACAGCAACAACAATTATTAAGAAACTCCGAGTATTAAAGAGACAACAAATAAACAAGAACAAAGAACAACAAATTTAAAAAAAAAGAAGAAAAAAGAAGGAAACATGGAGAAAAAACAGAGGGTCCTTTCTAATTTATCGAGGAGTTATTTTTACAAGTTTTACTACATATATATCGGGCACACACGCGTCTTTTGCAGTCTGCAAAAGATATTGAAGCAGTATAATAATAATAATAATAATAATGTTTCTGTTTGAAACGCTCTCGTACATAACAAACAAAAAACACACACATGGTTTCCGTTAGTCTTTCATTTTTTCTTTTTAAAAGTACAATGTTTGAAAAAAAAACGAATAAACATGTATTTTATATTAAAAGAAAAAAAAGGTCAGTTTTAGCGTAGTTGTCACATTGAATAGATTGAAATTTTAATTATAAATGTGAAAGAGGTTTGCATTTGATTGTTACGGGAAGAGTTCGTGTAGGTAACTTGAATACGTTGTGTTTTAATGTTCGCGCGGAATTAAGGTATTTGCATTTATATATAAAAAAGAAAATACACTGGTTCTAATTAAAGAGGATTCATTAAAGTTATAGAGCATTTTACATTACGATAAAACTTTTAAACGAAGTTTGTCGCTATAGAGCCAAGTAGCAATTAAAATATTGTATTCTTAATTTTTAAGTTAGTGGCGTGTGACTTTTCTTTCTCCCCCTTCCCCCCATAATAAATTATTATTGTTATCGTTTTGTTAAATTATTGTAAAAATAATATATTTCGCGAAACCTGCGCGTTTCGTATTAGGTTTAAAAGAAAAAACCAATTTAAGAAAAAAAAACGCTTGAACCTAATTTTCATATTGTCGCTTTGTTTTACGCATTTAAAACTGCCATCAGCTTTTTTCAAAAAAACACGAAATTTTCAAAGTGTAAGAAAAAGAAAACACATGTACAGGCTGCTCTCGGAAAGCGACTCTTTCGAAATATCTTTAAAGTACTTGAATGTGATTTGATTAAAAAAAAAATTGCCTTCTAAACGAGCTGCACAAGGTATTTGAAAAATATTAAGAAAGAATCTCGTTTCAGACACTGTGCGCGGAGACATTCTCGTTTATTATTGTACAATGTAAACTTTTGTCGAAACACAAATCTCGATGCTGCCAGCCACCGCATGGGCAATGTTTATTTTTTACGGTGGTTTAGTCAATGTTATACCTCCTCGTACATAGAAGCGTTGATGCCGATAAGGATATGTGCAAGCAGATTCAAATTGATTCTCTAGTCAGTTCGTTTGATTAAGTTGTTCGAACTATATGTTAAATTATGTGTTTTATGGCGTTTGTAAATTTTTTGTCAAATAAAAAAATTTTTTTTTTTAATAATTGTCAAGTAGTCTCGAATTTTTTTTTAAAAACAAGTGTTGCTTTACTTGAAATTACTTGTAATTCGCATAATACGGTTTTCCATTGCAAGCAGCTCGAGAAAGAAAAAAATAATTGTATTAGACTTTTACACGATTCGTTTTCAAATAATAATAATTAAAAAAAAGTGTTGCGCGAAAATTTACGTCAATTACGACGATCAAGAAACATCAGAGTGTGTGACTAAACGGCGCTGCATCGTGACCGCATTAGTACTTCAGCTACCACGACGTTATAAACTATTATAATTATATGAGGCGAGCTGCCGACTGTAAATATAAAATATATATATATATATATATATATATTATTGATTCTGTAATGAAGTGTAATGTACGCGTTATTCATCCGTGTGAATTATAAGATACAAAGAAAAAACAAATAAATGAATAATAAATACGTATAAAAGAAGGATCATTAATTATTCGAACACACACACAAAAGGAATGATTAACAAAGTGAACAAAATTTTCGAGTATAAAAATTTTGCTTAACTATTCATTTACGAATTAACCAAATATCATGTGAATTAAAAAAAATTCAATGTATTATATATGTTCCGTTGGAATTTTACTTGTTCTAATTTGTAACTGTAAAATTTGTATGCTTGTTGAAAGAAAAAACAAAATAATAACGGTGACTTGTCGATAATTTTTTTTTCAAACCGATTGCAGCAGCTTATAACTTTTCGTTCTTCAGAAAAGAAAAAAAATGTTGTTAAAATCAAAAAAATTAAATCGAATAAAACCTCTGCTTGTAAAAACTCTTTTGTCTCTATTTCACGAAAAATTCTAAATTAGCTAAACTTGTTGTTGTTGAATAAACTTTTATTTGCAGAGAGAGAGAGAAAGAGAGAGAGAGAGGAAAGGTTGGGGCAAATAAAGATGAAATATATATATAAATATATAAATATATATAAGAAAAAACCTACATATTGTGTGAAATCTTTTCTTGATGGACGGGGCACTTGTATGTATGTATCGAAAATAGTATGTATTAATTATTACGCCTAAACGCTAATTGAAGTAAACGCCCGTGCGAGGTGTATTGTAATAACACAAGAAAAACATTATCAAAGAGAGAGCGGGGGACAACAATGGTAGGGGAGATGACTTGATGATAGACGATTATACGGAACAAAGACAACAGACAAAACAAAAAGGAGAATAAAAAAAAACAGTAATGAAATAAAAATAATAATAAAAAGAAGAAAAAATCTATTATAGCATGTGTAACGTTGAGCGTTTGTATGAGAGTAATGTATAATGTAGCCAAGAATAAATAATGACACAAAAAGTTTTACGTTCTCTGCGATGTCATATGTGCATATACATTAATAAAGCAAACCAAAAGGAAGAAAAACAAATGAAGAATTAAAAAGACGAAACCTAACGTGCATAACAAAATTTACGTGTATACGCAAAGTTTTCACTATGTATGTACATATATACATCCATATATACGTGTACGTATATAGGGTATACATATATATAATGAACAACATGTCAAAGCTAATAAAGAAATTGAAAATTGTAAGAAACGCGTATTATTGATCAACAAATAAGAACATACAAGCTAAACAAAAATATAGTAATATGTGAGAAAAAAGCAAAAAGAAAAAGAAAATTATCAATGTAGTAGGCGACGGTTGATTTTTTGACCGACATTACAAGAACACAAAGTATATAACGAGAATTAAAACCTATGATTTGCAAGTTGTCTTCAAAATTCTTTTTACGAATTTTAGTTTCTTCGTTCGTTCGTTTCGTACCAAAGCAATGGAAATTTTTCTCGGAAAAAGAAAAGCACGGACAAAATGCAATAGCTCAGCATTATGAATGACAAGGGGCAAAGGTTAATTTCGAAAACTGGTAAGCAAAGCACTTGCAGCTGGTGCGTTGAATCTACCTGCTGAGGTGCAGGTACACCTAACATAACTTTTGGCGAACGGGGGAGGATCGAAAGGGTAGGGAGGCGTTTTAATCTTAATTGTGTGTGAAGGGGGGGGCAGTGCCATAAAGCACACATTTGCTTTGGTATTTTCCATTTCGAGCCTGACGCGTTTCGACGTGAAACTTGGCAAGAAGGTCGGCCTAAAATTCTGCCGTTTTACTGCATACCTGCAGATTTGTAAGTGTTTTTGAGTAATATCGTGCAAACACGAGTTTTAATAGATAAAACTAGATTTTGTTACAGGTCTAATAGCGTAATCGGCAATTTAAATGGAAAAATTAATATTATTTTGATCAAACTTTAATCTTAACTTTTATTTTTAAATAACGAACTACATTTGCAACTTTGGACACTGGGTGCTAAAAGAAGAATGGTAAAAATGTTTCAAGCATTAAATTTTATTTTCAAAACAAGTACACGCACACATTCGTTGCAAAAGTATACAAAATTCAACGAGCGGGTAGGGCAAGCACGTGTGTTAACTGGAAATTTTCCAAAATAGTACAACAGCTATACACGTAGCTTCGTAGGAAATCCGTTATTCGCCTCTAGCCAGTATACGCTCTACCACCGAACCCGTTTTAGGACGGGAAAGGTGTTATAAATCATCGAGCAAGCCCGCACTGACATCAAAATACCCGCTCTCTCTCTCTCTTTCCCTCGAAAGGTTCTCTTATTGCACAGTGAAAGAGAGAGAGAGGGCGATATTTTTATACCTACTACGAAGGACTGGTGTGCGCTTTATAATGTGACCAACTCGTCCTAAAACGGATTTTCCCTGATTTTTCGTACAAAACAAGAGAGGTCCACGAGGGTCCACAGGTAAATGAAAAAAAAAAACAATCTTCGCCTTTAACGGATCACGTAAAGTCCTTAATAACTGTGGATTACTTTGCGCACTGCTTAGGACTAATATTCGAGAGTTTATTGTCGAACTATGCAGTAGGCACGAATAACCGTTATTTTTATAAGTGTACATCTTTTGGGTCTGTTTTATTTTTAAAATATTTATTATTATTGATTTTTGTAATAAAATACAAATAATTTAACAATACTTATTTTATTAAAAGCAAAAGTTTAATTAATAATAATAATACTTATTATAAAAACAACTTAATCACTACTTATATAAGCGTACAATTAATACTATGAAATTAAAAAATAATTGGACTTATTCGAATATTCGTTTTCTACAATTATCGCATCGAATAAATAAATAACTGTTTGTTAAAAGGCTTAAAATAAAAAAGATTTTTTGTTTTCATTACCGTTTATTTCTTTAGTTTTTTTGTAAATATTTCTTACGAATCTCAATTGGAATACTGTAGCCTCAACAGTATTTTTGCTTTAAATCGGAGTACAGACACACCAATACACACACACACACGCACTTATACAAATTTTAGTTTTCTATATGTTAGCTTACGATTAAAAAGAAAATCATAATATTTACATTAAAGTCAATGCAAGCCCTTCGAGTACGACGTAAAATTAGCCATACGGTTTTACAACAATAAAAAAAATGTCAATAAATATTTTTTACACTCTTATTTACAGCTACGTATCACAAATATCACATGCTCGTAGTATCGATGAAAAAAAAAACGAAAAAGAGAGGAAGAAGGAGAAGAAGAAAGGTACTATGCATATTTACAGCTTGCGAAATTGTCCTTGGCATTACGTCACGGAGTTGATGGAATTGCCAGGTACCATCTGAGAGACGACGTTGTCGATCCACTTGAGCGGCGCGTGGACGCGCAGCTCGATCCAGCAGGGCGTCTCGACGACGTCTCTTCTTCTCGGATAATTTTGGCCCCAGCCTTTGACGAACGACAGCCTGCGAGTGAAATTATTACTATTAACGCCAATCAATTATCGAAGCGGGAGAACAATGCGCTTCGTCGACTTACCTAATGGTGCACCACTTGGCGAGGTCGTAGACCGCCTGATAGCCCTGGTAGACCCTCTGTCCGATGACGCAGCTGAAGTACTTCTCGTCGAATATCTTGAAGTCCATGCCGTTGGGTATCTTGTCGACGGCCTCGGGCTGCAGGCCGCGCTCGGCGTTGCTGCAGAGCGACTGGACGAATATCGCCGAGTCGGAATGGCAGCTGACCCAGATCTGGCCGCAGACGTAGATGAGCTCGATGCCCTTGCCGATGTGATGCCGGGTGTTCTCGATCGACGGCTGCCGGTGGACGTTGCTGAACTGCCCGAGGCAGAAGCGCGTCGTTTGGCCGTAGCTGAGCTCCGACTGGAGGCTGCTACTGCTCATCGGGCAGGTGTAGCCGTCGACGATGACGCGCGAGCTCTTGCAGTAGAACACCTCGCCGACCCGGGTGTTGAGCTCGTAGTAGGCGATCACGGCCCAGTCGGGCTGCTGGACGTAGGGGACGACCGCTTGGCTCTGGAGATTGTTCTGCATGGCGTTGGGATCGTTGCTCTGCTGCTGCTGCTGCTGCTGGAGCATTTTGTTCTGCTCGCCGGCAAACGCGCCGCTCTGTCGGTGGATAATAGCGACCGATTAATAATCCATCATACAACATATCGTTGAAAGGGCTACTTATACGAACCTGCGCCATCGCCTGATTCTCCGGAGCAGGCGGCGACCATGACTTCGGCGAGAGACACGAGCCGGACGAGTAGGAGGACTGTGCGGAGGTCGACTCGCTCGAGGCGTAGGCCGAGTCGGGCGTCCTGTCGAAGTTCTGGTTGAGCACCTCCTCGTAAGCGATGCCCCTCGGCTGGTTGTTGCCATTATGATTCTGCTGCGGCTGCTGCTGGGGAACGTGGGGCCGTCCAAGCGGGTCGTAGCTCTCGACGAGGGCGATAACGTCAGGTGGCAGATCGGCGGACGTGCTGGCCGCTATCGGCTGGACAACCTGAGCTTGCTGCTGCTGGTAGGCGGACTGGCTCTGCTGGTGGTGCATCATCATCATCTGGCGCTCGTGCTGCTGCTGGTTGACGACCCTCGGCACGACGACGTGGGGCAGCTCGGGCGGGAGGACGCGCTCGTAGTGGTAGGGATTGATGCAGACCTCCTCGCCGCGGGCGAGGGAGAAGGGGCTGCGGCAGTGCTCGACCGGCCGGAGCTCGTGGTGGCTGACGAGGTCCGGCCAGCGCCAGAGCTTGCAGAATATCACGTGCGGCAGGCCCTTGCGCATGGCGATCTGGAGGCGGCCGTCGAGGCTCCGGGGTATCGTGACGCACCTCGACACCGAGTTCGGATTGCTCAGCGCGTGGAGGAGATTGTCGATCGCACCGCGGCGCTTCTCCAGCTTCTTCGCCACCGCGTTGATCGCCTTCGCCGTCCACTCGTCGTCCTGGGCCGAGCGCTCGCTGTCGTTTATGCGGTAGTCCAACAGCTGCCGACGAGCCGTCCGCGTTATACCGAACAGGCTCTGCACCTTGTCGATGAAACTCGGCCGCGGCTCGTTGTCCTCCATCTCGTATGCTCAATCGAATTCCTTTTAACCAGCTCTTCTACCCCTTGATTATCTCACTCCGCTGGATCTTTTTCAATATCTAACGTAATTGCCTCGGTGGCACGGTAATCACGGCACGACAGACGCACAGGTACACTTGTGTTTACATCATAACGAGCACACGCTAAATAGCCGTTTTATCACAGCGAAAGAGAGAGAGCGCCTATATATAACCGACACAACACGAGAATAGCCTCTGCTCACGAGACCTCTGTCGATCATGCGTATATGTTGATCGATCGGATGCCGATCTACGACTAAATTTTCCAACGGAATCCAACTGTTTACATGTATAAGTGAGCACGGGAGAGGCTAGAGGAGAACAGCCGGTTGGCCCTTCCATTGCTTAGCGTCCCTCTTTCCTCTCTTTCTCTCTCTCTTACCTGACTGCAATTGCCAGACTGCGGGGTTTTGCGGAAAATAAGGGATCGAAAGGTCATACCTGATTTTACGAGCAGAGAGTGCGAGAGACCGAGAGAGAGAGAGGGAGAGATAATATGTGCACGTGCCCTCGCCTTATGGCCGATTCTGTAGCGTCGAAAAGGACCTTTTTTCTATCCCCTCCTCCCGCACACGCATATACGTACTTGCTCGATTGTCATGCACGCAATGACTGATCGATCCTACCGAATTATAAGTATTACGCTTATTTCTGTGAATATAGATAAAAATTCAACGGGAGAGAGAGTTCGAAGCGATATTCCGTGTAATAAGGCATCGACTATGAGCATGTTAAAAGTGTCGGGGGTAGGCGGTGAAGTTCTATTTTTCTTTTTTTTTTCTGTTAAATTAACGTTTTCATGCTCTTTCGTGTGCACTCACGCGTGTGACGCGAATTCCGAGTAAAATCGATAATTCACGCCTGGCGTAAATGTACCTATACGTAGAGACGTAATACGTATATCGAGGTGTACAATTTGAATTTGTAAAAATATGTTTCACGGTGGTACATGTAAGTATACGGTCGGCGTACATCCAGCGCAAATTGAATGAAAAATGCGCCAGCACGTAATTTGCGAGTTTTACAGGCATTCGTCATTTTTTTTTTTGTTGTAGTTACTTTTTTTATCTAAAAAGATCCGACAACTCAAATGAAAACTGATGACCGTATAATACAACCTTCGTGACTTGTGTATTTTTCTTTATACCTCCGAATTCGGGTTACATCGCCGCAGATGAGAAAATTAATACGTTCCAGCAGGTAATTTTTATATCGTTCACGTTGCGTACATCCAACAACGAAACGGCAACATCACTCTCTTTCTCTCTCCCCCGGAAATATAATCCGTTATTGTAAAAATTTAAACGCCCCCCCCCTCTCTTATTCCTATTTTCCCAGCTTTTGTTTTATCGTTGCGCGCCAGCATATACGTACACACAAGGGTATTTCCAATTACGTTAGCAATGAACTTGTAAAACAGTAACGAGAAGCTCAATTAATTCGTAGCTTCCCCTTACCTCTCCTCCCTCTCGCTATACCCAAAAACGCGCTCGAGAGCGTAAATAAGTAAAGGCCCCTTTTCCCCTACTCCCTTCGGAATTCGCAATCAGTTTAACACGCGCTAAATCTTTTTCAAGCTTTGGGGTCAGCTTTATTTCTGTTTACGAATTTTCCTCGTATTTCTCCCCCGCTTCATCTCTCTCTCTCTCTCATGCCTGCGTACATATCCAACTCTCTCTATCTATCTTTCCCTGCAGCAACTAAAACGTACAAATAATTACTTAAATTAAAAATTCCATACGCTCCACGTAGCACCGGGATTAATCCAATCCCTCTCTGCCGGACTCGGATCGTTTTTTATTCATCTCACGATTGTTTAAACATTTTTACGTCTTTCTCTCTCTCTCGTGTATATACGTACGCATATGAAAATCACGCGGAAGCAAGACAGCTGAGAGAGAGAGAGAGAGAGAGAGAGAGCTCGGTCGTATCAGCGATTCAAGTTTGTGCGGGAGTAGAAGACGTGAATCGCGTTAAATATACACGCATGGCCAGAGGCGAGAGAGAGAGCAGTAGCGCCCCGGATTCCTGGAAGTTCGCTATGTGTGTCTGGCGAGACTTGGAAAAGAGGCCGCTCTCTCGCTGTTGCGGCAGGGGGAGGGAGCAAGAGGCAAGACAAATTATTCGCTTGCCCCTCTCTGTGTATGTAGCCTGGCTGTTTAGAATGCATTTGTTCGGGCCGCGAGCTTGCGAAAAGCTCCTCGGGCTTTTTTGATACTCAAAGTTACCCTTGCCCCCCGCGCGTAGTTCGAAAGTTTCGTCGAGAGAGAGAGGAAAGAAATAAAAGCTCGCTCGACGAAAAGGCAAGTGCGCGCGCGCGCGCAAAGAGTGCACTTCAACGGCTTTTTCAATTTCATTTCGTGCGCGCTATAGGGCAATCGCGAAAATCGCCACGAGAAAGAGACGCGTTTGAAAAATGACGGTTTTTACGCTCGAGCTTAAGAAATTTCTGTGTGTATCGAAAGCCAAAGTCGCGCGAGGATATAATAGACAAAGTTGAAACCACTGGCGTATCACACGCGACTAAAACTCTGCAGGCTCATGCCAATCTCGCAAGTTCAAGCCGACGGCGATGACGAGGAGGAGAGAGAGAGCTTATATGCGCTTACGTCCGCCCGCGGGTTGTGCGCGCGTCACACGTATACGCAATCGCATTACAATATTCCACCGACACAGACACACGTGTATGCCGGTGCGCGGACTTTGGGCTTTGCTGCAACCTAGTTCGGCCATCTAGCTTCTTTCGCGCGACTGATCGATGACTTCACGGTAATATAATAATCAAGTCTTAGACCCGTTTCTCCTCGAGGAGTAGTCGAAAGCCGAAGCGCCCCAGCTAATACACTAGACGAGATTGCAAAGCTTCACTCTTTTCTTTTGGCCCTTGGCATTCTCTTCTCTCTCTCCCTCTCTCCCTGACTATACACGCATGTGAGCTTTTCTAAATACTCCGAATATTGTACTTTTAGCTTACGAATATATTTTATTTTTTATAAAAATAAACAAATCCTTATTTATATTTTTTTAAAACTGCTGAGATTAACCTTGTTCGCGTAGAGACCTCATAAAACCCAATTTGACAATCCTAAATTTCAAACGCCAACAGCTCTGTCTGGCGCTTAATCCACGGTATAAAAAAATCGTCAACAGAAATGATAAGTCTCTCGGGGTAAAGCGCCACAGTCACGATTTTTAACTCGCAATATCATTGATTTACGCATTTTTATTATTTACTCTTCCGTCATTTTGAAATCTCGGTCAATCAAGCTCCACGCAAATTTCCAGCCGAGCCCAAATGAGAAAACAGAGAAGTCTTCGAACAAGCTCAAGGAAATACGAAAGGATTAGTCTTCAATTAGGAGATTTCGCGTAAAAATACAGGATCTAACTTGCGACGATGGAAGCGTGTGTGAAAAAATGATAAAACGCGTGTGCCTTAATTAAACGATCACTAATTTAGCCATGTATTTTTAAACGTACGAGACGCCTTTAATAACTGAACGTACGTGCGTCATTAAAGAAGACGTTACGTATCGGGATTATAATATATTTTTAAAGCCGATAATATTAAAAATAGCCTTATCCCTAATTAACCGCCCCTTTTTTCGTTTGCGGTATATACGGATAGATTGATTAAAATATGGGAAAACCAAATCACATAACTTTGTCCATTATTGACGAAGTAACTATCATTAAAAATACACAATTTCAATCAAGCTCAAACAATACAAAACTATCAGAAAAGCATTAACATCGATTTGATAAATAATACATGACAAGCTTACATATTCATAAATGAACCGATTTCCCGGACTGAAAATAAAAATCTCAAACATCGAAACCCTTTTGCCGGCAAACAATGAGCACTCTATAACCAGCACACATTCAATATAACACTCAAAAAAAAAGCCCCGAGAAAAGAAAACCACCATCGTCCGAAATCCGAACGACAGTCGGACTGTCACATCGATCACCTTGACCTTCTTAAAAATTCCCCGAAAACCACGTCCCATAGTCTGACAGTTAGCAGTCTGTTTGACCCAGATACACACCGGGGAGAGGCTAATGGAGGAAAGGGGGGGCAGATCTCGTCGGCAAAGCTCTCGCTCTCCGCGCGCGCACATTATCGGCGCGGGCCTCGAAAAACTTTTCACGACCATCCGGCTTTCTCCTTCCAGACGCAAATAGCCGCACGTCTCCCTCCGCTCATCGGGCTAAGACCTCAAGCGCGCGGCGTCGACGAAAAAAAAGAAAGAAAAAAAAATACAAAAAGAAAAGCGCGGAAAATCGGTCGGTCTGACCTTGAACCAGTAAAAGTATCCAGAGAGAGAGAGAGCTTGGAGCTTTGATCGAGCCGTAAATTTTTCGCCGTTGCAAAATACACGGCTCTTCCCTCTGTCTCTCCGTCGTTCGCCAGAGGCTGGTCTGTCGGCTATAGGCTGCTCTTGGGGAACGCTGAAAACGCCAAGCCAAGGCGGGCTGTACGAAAATAAATCGGGAGCACGCGCGGGAATGCCTTTCTCCGGCGGCAAAAGAACAGCGGCTTCTCGGCTCGTATAGGCCGCAGAGCCGGGGCTATATGTCGAGACGAAGACGAACGAGTTGAGGGGAGCCCTTGAACGGCCGGGGTAGGGGGGCGCGCAGAGCAAGCGTGGCGCTAGGCGCGCGCTCTCTCTCTCCGCAAGCTCTCGGTCCGAGCGGCGCGCGCGATATACCGAGGAGAGGCTTGCCGGCGAGCCGCGCCAGTGGTGCGCGGGACTCCGGGCCGCGAGGACCTTTACCCCACCGAGCGTCCTTTAGCAGAGAAGAGAGAGAGAGAGAGCACAGGACTTGCACTCGCGCTCTCGATTCCTCTCTTTTACTTTATCTTTTTTTTTAATATTTTTTTTTTCTTACGTTTTTCGTTTTTCCCCCCCTTTGCTTTCGCCGCTGATGGCGAACACGGACGCGATGCGCGATGTGACTTGAGCAAATGAGGGAGAGGAAGCAGCAGTCGGTGTGAAATAATCGAGCGGCGAACCAGCGTGGCCAGTCCCCCGATTGTTTTGGCCGCGTGAACCACACCGAGCCGGCCAGTCGTCCGTGCAAGCTTGCAAGGTAAGCTTCGAAAAGCTCTTATTTTGATATTTCTCTTAGCCTCGCGTGTTTTGCTAAGCGAGCGCGCAAAGTTCCGATGTATAGGCTGTAAGAAACTTTGTGAGAGACTACGTTATGCCGAACGTTACTCCTCCCTTTTTTACTCCTACTCTCGAGCCAACCGCTGCTCGCGAAGATTGGATTGAAAGTTTTGAAATTGCCTCGAGGTGAAAAACTCGTTAAACGTTATTTTAGCCCTGCTGTCTCGTACTTTACCTCGGTTTACGGCATGATTAGCTGGAGTATTCGTGTTGTTTGCCTTTTTCTTTTAATATACGAAAAAATGGAGAAGAAGTAGCTGGCAATGTTTTTTTTTTCAAAAGGGAGTGTTTAGAGTTTTACGAGGGAATAATTTCTAGTCGGACGTTGTATCGTTACTATTCGAATATATTTCGAATATTTACGATACAGTATTTCGAGATTCAATTGTTGATGTACTTTTGACTAACGATGGGCGATAAAAGTAGCGTTTGTTTATTCGCGCCCGCCCGTAAATCGGGCATTGCTAACATTCATTGCTCGGGTGTAAATTTTTTATGCCGAGGGCAATAAAAAAAAGGGAGAGAGAGTGTTTAGCGCGTTAAAGTAAAGCAACGTTGCTTTAAGCGGCGAATTTATATATTTTTAGAAATTCGGTAAATGTTCGTTAAGCGATAAATACCCGTGAGGCCCATTGATTATGTTTCTTGTAATGCGTATAAATAGAGAGAAAAAAGAGAGAAAGTTAAAAAAATACGAGAATATCGTTCTACGCGAAAAAATTTGAATATTTTTTTTTTTTGTTTTTCGTGTGTTTAATCGTGAAAAATTTTAAATTATCCTACGCGCTATTAATTTGCTTAAAGTACGAAAATACTGTAAATTGTTTAAATTATCGGCATTACGCTGGGCCAGGTATCTGAAGAACGCGTGATCTTACCTCGTAAACTAGAGTTGAAATATTTCGAATAAAATGTGTTTTACGTATGATAACACGGACAAATATTATTTACTTTTTCGCATAATAACTTGCCTCGTAAAATTATCATTATTTCTTTTTTACAGTTGTAATAGACTTTGTAAATACTTTAAGCTCCCCGCTTTGTAAACAGTATTTTCGTTCAAAGCGAAATTTAAAAATTTTTACTTAACATTCTCACCCCCAAAAAACAATTAACTCACATCCCTCAAAGTAATTTTTATCAAGGCGCCGGTTTAAAAAACCCACCCGAACTTCTGCTCATTCTAGATGTAAATCAATTCACTCTCCGAAAAGATCAACCGACAGCAAAAAACATATTACTCAAAACTTTCCTATCCCCCTCTAAAATTAAAAACTAATTAAAAAACTTTCCATCACCCTCTTCAAAAAAAAAGAGATGATAATCTAACTCGTCGCGTAATTTAAAAAAATTTGCACCTCATCAAAAGCATTAGCAAACCCCATCTCTTTTACTTTTTTACCCTCCATAAAAAAAAACACCCCACCTACGACTTTTCTCCCCATCTAGCAAAATGAAAAAAAAAGAAAAAAAAATTAATCAATTTTTCGGTTCTCCCAAGACTCCCTGACCCGTACAAACAACACAACTCACAGCAATCCCCATTCAAATTCATTTCCGCGTATACGCCGTGCGAGCTGATGCGTATAAGAGAGGGGGAGTCGCTTTTTCTTATAACACCAAGAAAAGGCGTCAGGCTAGGCTTATCAAAGCAGTCCCCATTAATTTTAGACCCCCACGGATAATCCAATTTGTCCCGGAGAAATATATACGCGCGGCAAAAGTGCTGCTACCCCCCCCCCCCCCCCGCTTTTCCCACACCATACAGTCCCACGCAGCTTTCGTAATTTTCGTGATCCCGAAAATTCGCATGCGACCTGGTAACAAACGCGTACACCTACACAAACTCCCCCGGCGGATAGAGAGAAAGAGCCGGGTTAAACGAAAAAAAAAGCTCGCGTTGTATGCTCTCCCCGGTGTACGCGCGTAAACACACGGTCGTCAACTTTGCGTGTAGCTTGCGCGAATTTTTGAATTGTTTTCCATGTCAGCCTGCTCGACTATACGAGTATATCGACCTTCCTTCCTCCCACTCGCGTCTTTTCGACGCGCTGCTATTGTTTTTGTTTTTTTTTTGTAAAGCTCGGAAATTTATAGATAAGACAATTAATCCGCGCCACGTTCGTTATTCGTTTTTCATGCGAACGAAAAGTAGTTTACGGGCGCACCCGAGAGAGATAGAGAGCGTGTAAATGCGATAATGCACGTGAATTCGGATTATAAAATGGTAATGCCGAAAGAGATGCCGGGGGTGGTAGGGGGATACAGCGACGCCGAATGCATTCTCTCCCCGAGTCTTTTCGTTTATCGAGCTACACACACTGCGGTTTCTCGCGGTAATTCGCTGGAAATTAACGCTGCTCTTTATTTGAAATATTTAATTGTTCGCACCTTTTTTTTTATTATTCTTCGCTCTTTGCTCGATATACGTGATTTTTATTTACCCTTTACTGCAAAAGCCGCGCGCTTTCATTCCTAAAGCTGCAGCCTTGCGATGTGTATAAAAAAAGTTGTAAGCTTACACACCGGCTATCGATCGATTGTTCACCTTGCGCACGTATATATATACGCTTTTATGAACTAATAACACGCCGACTTTTCGAATGTACGTTCTTTGCAAAATGAAAGTCAAAGGGAGTAGTTCGATAAATTTTTCGTCGAAATAACCCGGTTCTCGTTTTTTTTTCTCTAGCTCGTAATTACGGCGTTTTCATAAAGCGTTTCGGTAAATAAGCGGACGGGAGATCGATGGGGATTCGGTTAGAGGAGGGGGGGGGGCGCAACGGGTAGGCGCAATTATCGTATTTATGGAATGATTTTCAGTTAATTGGATGTAAATGGAAGTCGGTATCGTTTGAGAGCTGAGAGGGCGCAGAGGGGTGGGCTAGGAGTGAGGGCTGCTAGATTTGTAATCCGATAATTCCAGGTTGACATGCAGTTTTACCGGGACCTCTGGCTTACAATGTTCCGCTTTAATGACTTCCTGCAGGTGCGCTCCCCCGAAATCTGGCTGGTCGTCGACTTTAAAGTCATTTCTTCATTTATTAGCGCGCATTTCGAGAAAGCTGTTGTAGCTTTGCAAGTTTTTTAAAATTTATATACCGGAAGCAAATTTTTTCAATGATATATAAACTAATGGAAATTTCGATTAAACGAGAAAAATCAGTGCGTTACATAACGAGCAGCATTCCTTCCTCAAATATTCGAATCAAAGCTCGCAGCTTTTTTTTCCATCGTCAACGCAAGCTATAGAAGCTCAGTATTCCCAGCAATCGCGATCGCGAGAGCTCCATAATTCGAAATCCAAAGCAGCTCAAAGAAATAGAGAAAGAGAGAAAGTCGGGTCGCGCTGACGGAAGCATCTCCGCATAGTGGCGGAGAAAGAGAGAGAGAGAGAGAGAGAAAGAGGAGATAGTAGTAGGCCTGCTAGCCGGCGCGCCAGAATCATATAAATAAATTCTGGCCGATCCCAAAGGTGAATATTTAATGTTGCCAACTGCCCTGAGTTACTCTCGGGGCCGCGCCTCCTCGTCGTCGTCGTCGTCGCCGCTACTACTATACTGCTCGAGCCGCTCGTTAGCCGTATTTTTATTCGCTCGTTCGCCTCCCCCGCCCCCCCTCGCGTACACGTCTCTCTTGAGCCTCTCTCCTCTTTTCTTGCCTCTCGGCTCTGCTGCGAGAAAGATCTGTTTTAAATGAAAAATTCACGGGCGACGGATTGCTATTTACGAGAGGCCATCTGGCCGATCGAATATTAAATTATTGAAGCGCCTCTCGCCAACGGGCCCTCGGCGCTTTGCTCGTTTCACGCGAGAACCTGCATGTTCCGCGCGTACGCCGCACTTGCCTCGGTTATTCACGCCATTTCCCAGCGCCCCCCCCCTGCCCCCTGTGATGCAGATGTAATGCCGTTTTCTTTGCTCTCTCTATATCTAGCTACCGGATTATTGACTGCTCAAATAATTACGCCCTCGTTAAGATTTCATCGCGCCACTTGTTCGGCGCGCGCGCTCTCGGCTCGTTTGACAGTCTACGGCGCAATTGCAACCTTTTTTTTTCCTCTTCTTCTTTTTCTCCCTTATGTACGATTCTTCCTTTTTTGTTATCCCCTACAGCTGCTTAGCGTGTGTAAGCCACGCCGAACGAGACGTACAAGTAATCCCAAATAAATTCCGCGGATAATTCATCGCCGAAATCTGACCTAATTTCGCAAATTCGAGCCTTGTGCGCGAGAGAAAGAGATGTGGGAAACGAGACGAAAAGAAAAAAGATCCTCGATCAATCAAACAACAAGGAGGTAGCAATAGCGCGGGCCGCATCAATCTAAACAATAGCCCAGCCACTCCATATCTCAATATATATCCCCTTTAGCAACCGCAGATCTAACCGTCGAGGGGAAATAAAATAATAGCCGCTGGTAGGAAGGGGAGAAGTTATATTAGCTAGCCGGAAGAGCAATTAAACGGCAGGAGTTGAAAAGCCGATGGGAATAAAGAGAGCGGAGAGAAAAGCGGAAAAGCCAAGAGTGGGATGAGAGGGAGAGAGGAGTAGGGCGAGAACTGACACGCCGGGGAGGCGCATATTGGTCAGTCTCGGACAAAATAGAGCATAGTCGGCGGCGGCTAGCGAGAGAGAGAGAGAGAGAGAGAGAAAGAGACATGGGAGGGAAGAGGAGACGGCCTCGTTTACGTTCTATCTACGTACGGTCAAACAAGAACGAGCGTGCGGAGGGAGGGCCAGAGGGTGGGAGAAAGAGAGCTGCTGTCTCTCGGACTGTATAGTGTGTGTGTGTCCATAGGCGCACGGGAGAACGAGGAGCCGACGATGAAGCGCCGACATGCCGCGAATGCCAATATTGCGCCGTTCGAAATTCCAAAGACAGACACCCTCTCCCCTTGCCGGCCTTCCTTCTGTATAGTCGACTCTCGGGCGCGCGAGGCCTCGGTCAACGTCCAGTTCGAC
The DNA here is from genome assembly GCA_030522585.1 of Anagyrus pseudococci. NCBI lineage: Eukaryota > Metazoa > Arthropoda > Insecta > Hymenoptera > Encyrtidae > Anagyrus > Anagyrus pseudococci. The sequence goes on from JAPYYQ010001461.1 coordinate 19,262, forward strand.
TTGACTGCGCTGCTTGTCCCCCCTCCGGCTTGCTGTGCTGCTGCTATTGCCTGCTGGAAAGAGAGAAGCGCGTGCGCGCGCCTCCTCCTCGTGTGCCGCTGCTCCGGAAACGTCGATCGTAAATTGCGATTTAGCTAGTTTTCGTCTGCCCTCCCCTCGGCTTCCCCGTCGCACCTCTTGTACGCCCCCCCTCTCTCCACGGCACGCGCGCGCGACTGTTTTAACCGGAGCTTTCTAAGCTCTCTGGCAACGAGGCGACGTGATGCATTGACTTTTTTCTGTTTCCTCTCACTCTCCTTATTTCTCTGATTTTTGCTTTTGATAAGGGATTTTTCGAATTTTAGAACGTGGCAAAGCAAAGAGAGAGAATTAATGGGGATAGGTGATCGATGGCTTTTGGATTGAGTCTGTGCGCTTTTCGAAATATCGCGCCGGGTCTAAATCGGTATAGCCACGAGAATATGTTGACGTGTATATTTTATACGCCGAAAGCCGGAGTGAAGGGGGGAGGGCCAAAAGATCTATCGGCGGCTGGCCGCTGATTTATTCGACGCTTTAAAAATTAAGCTGTAGGCCCGTAAATTTAAAGAGCAAAAGTTAATTGAATTCGATCAAGTATTTACTATCACGAGCTAAGAAATGAATGTTTCAGCTGGACACTTGCAGCCGTCTACCGAAGAATACGGCTTTACTATAATGCGTTCGTTTACCTATTCGCTTATACCTGCACCCCCTATATTTCAGTTTTACCAAGCTCGTAATCTCGACGCTGTGGAGAATAAATAAATGAGTAACCGCTCATTTGAGCTTTTAACTCGGGGCGATATCAATCATTTTCTGAAAACTATTTTAAAATTGATGGATAGGCCAAAGCTCGCGCGCGGGGGTCATAGAGCAATTTCTTTTTTTTTTATTTCGTTCAAACGACGCGATGTTTGACTGGGAAAAATGGGAGCAAAAGCGAGCGGTAAATTATGTTTTAAAAATCGATTTTAAAAGCCACGTTGTTAAAGCACACACGCAAAGGTCGATCATGTATTTTTTATTTCGCTCTCTCTCTCTCTCTCCTCAGTGAAATATTAGACTCTCGCGTATGTATATTTAATCACGCACACGCGCTTTATTTTCTTATTTTGCGCGCGTCTTATAAATATTGCACGGGGCAAATTAAGCGGGTCAACGATGTATGAAATTTAAAGTGCATTTAATAATAATTTTTAGTCCGAGTCTTGCTATAATTACAAACCGACTCTAGGTACGTTTAACGAATAAACGTCAGGGGGTGGGGGGCGATCAATAAACTGACGAAAGATTAATTACATTATGTCCGTCTGTAAATTTATAATGATACACGCTTTCTTATAACGTTACTACTGCTAAACAACGATATTGATAAGAAAAACTAATAGACAAAATTACCTGCATTTTGTACAAGAAAAAAAAGCTCGGCGTATGAAAAATTGCCAAGATATTCTCAAAAGTGCGCTCGCGGAGACCGATATCGCCGCTGCTCTCTCGTAAATCACACACCCCTTCCATACGGGTGTCAAACGTTGTCCGCTCCTCATTTCTCAACTCGGCTACTCCGCGCGTTCTTATAAATTAACGAGTAGCTTATTCCAATTCGTCCTTTTCCCATAAAGTCGCAAGCTCGAATAAAAGCTCTCTCGTATGTATCGAGAGGAATCGAAATCTCGCGTGGCAAAAATCAGAGGGAGTAGAGGGGACACCTGGGACTCTATCGAACTTTATTCCTTACCCTATATATATACGTGAGGACGTTTAGGGGGTCCGATCACAATCAAAGCCTGGGAGGCCTATGCGGAAATCCCGCACGCGCTGAGAGAGCGAAGCACGTCCGACACGCACACTTGCCGATTAAAGCTCGTTCGTGGGGAAGATTGGCTTTGGTAGGGGGGGGATGAGTGTATAAAGCAGTTTCGAAACTGTCCCGAGTCGCTTGCGGCTCGTTTTCGGCTTGGTATACACTAGTCGATCTTGGCGAATTTCAAACTCGCTCTCCTTAACATTTTTGTAAGCTCGCCATTTTTGCCAAGCTTGAAAGAGCAACGATACGTATCGAGCTTTTGCAATTCATAAATCATACTCATGCCGGCCTGTTGGTTTAACGGATTATGGCGCTACTTGCTCTGTGGAGTGTGTGCTAAATTACCAGAGACCCTTTCCTCTCTCTCTTGCTCGTTTCTAACGAAGATTTAAAGATAACTTCAAAAATAGCGGCAGGCATTCGTTGAAGGTCGCAGATAATGATTATTGACTAATCCGCCGGCAGTTTTTCTTCCTCTTCTCCGGTTTAAATGACGCGGAACGCGAGCGAGCGCGCTCGCCCACCGCCGACGCGGGGCTGCCTACGCAAAGTCCCTTATAAATAAGCTACTTCTAAGGCTTCTTGGGTTAAATGGCTATCACTAATGTATCGCTGACTAATGGCTGTATTTAAGCGGTGTGCTTTTCTCTCTCTTTTTTTTCTCGCTTCTCTTTTACATCTCATTTTTTCTTCAATTTACCCCCGGCGGCTTTGCATTTTTATTTTATTTTTCAATGACACGCGCGTCATTTTTGCGACGAGTAGTCGGGCGACTGCTGCTGCTGCTCGGGTGTATTAAGTAGGAGTATACTTTGAATATTTTATTTTTGCGTCGAGAGAGAAAAAAAAGTATTGTTTTTCATACGAGCAAGAAAAAAAAAGAAGAAGAGGAAGAAGAAAGAAGTTCGAAAGAGAGAGAGAGAGAGGCTGAGGTCAAGATAAGAACATCGAAAGAGAAAAGAACGAAGTGTTTGGGAGCCGGAGAGAGGAAGAGAAAGAGAAAGACAAAGGCACGTATGAGAACAAAAGCATCAGCGAATGGAGAATATCGAGAACTCGTACTCACACACTTCCTCACTACGTGAGCCTCATGCTCGTGCGCCAGCCGGAAAAGTTGGAAAAGAGATTCCCAGGCAATTTGTTTTCCTTCTTGCTTTACTTCGATCGCCCGATAAAGTGCCTCCCAGCACTTTTCCGCGCATTTCTCTCTCGCTCTCTCCATTCATGAATTATTTTATTTTACCTTTTTTTTTACCACCCGCCTTTTTCCCTTCGCTCTTGCGTCTAATTAATTTGAGATATAGGATTAACCTTTGGCTTTAGTGCACGCTGTATCGGATCGTGAATTTACAGTGTTAGGGGCACAAGGAAAATGGCTCGACTTACTGTTTAACATTGCGACGGAAGGTAATATTCGTTAGGAAGATTATTCATTTTCTCGAAGCTCGTATTACTCTTATCTTGTTACGACGCGGGTGTGGGGAGGTCTAGAGAAACCCTTAAGTATGCACTTTTTCCTAAGTGCTTATGAGATAATAATCGGACAGTATTGAACATCGAATGTCGGTCAAGGTTCGATGTTTAAGTTTGATTTGTATTTAAAATTATCAGATTACGACTTGATCCTGTATTCGGCCGAAAACCCGTCGAATAAATTTAATTTTATCATATATCTCCAGTAAATAAAATATTATTGGTATTTTATCTATTTGAACAAATTTTTCGTAGATTTATCGCTTTCGATACGTCAATTTTTATCAGTTTAAACGTGGATTTTCTCGCTTTTATTTTGATGCTTTGGTTGAAATAAATTTTTTGGATCTCTTGAATATTGAAGATCCGATGAAAATCGAGCCGACGGTTCAATGGGTTATTGAAAAATTTTCATTTCGTAACTGCTGCTCATTATTTTAAAGAAACAATCGAAAGCTCTATAAATGTAAACATCGCATTTTAAAAAAGGTTCTTCATTTAAAATGTCTTTCGTTAAATTTTAACGATAATTATTAATATGATGAAAAGGTAAACGACTCTGCAATATTAAAAACTACATCAGAAAATACGAAACTGTCGTAGGTGCAAAAGAAAAAGATATCAAAACCAAAGTTCCAAAGACACATTTTTTTTTCTTTTTTAAAAATCATCAAAGTTTGGCTTGAGGATTCGGCTGTAAAAGAAGTTTCAGTTGTATCCGAAAACTTTTCCCAAAGATTTATGAAACGTAAAAATGACGGGCACACACGCGACGAATCTTAGTAATAAATCAGCGTCAACGCGCAAGAGCCAAAGTGAAAAAAAAGCCCAACAGTAATTACAAGCTCCAATTATTCACCATTAAAACTTTGATCATTAACATTTTTTTGTTGTTAAAGAGCCACTTTATCAAGTCTATCCTACGAATATACATGATAATTATCAATGTTTTCCTCCACCAAATAACACGTTCTTACGCAACCACTTGCGTAATAACCGAAAGCTCTTACGAAAAAGCAAGTTTACCAACAAGCGCGACGCGCGTCTATTGAGAAAAGTCAGTCGCGCAAACGACAAATCGATACATTCGACAAAATGAAATCTCGCGTGATGCTGTTTAGCTCGCTTTCACTTTTCTCCCCCTTCCCCCCACCATCTCTCGCCCAGCCATTCTTTTCCTCCATCCTCATTTTTCTCTTCTTATTCGCGTCAACGTCGAGCTTTTACTTTTGCACATCGAGCCCGCGCTGCTCCTTTCTCGCTTTTTACTGTCGAGCTCGTTTTTGTCGAGCGGAAAAAAACGCACGAGAGTGTATGAGAGAGACGGAAAGGTAAGGTAACGGAGATGAGAGTGTCAGGCGAGCGAGTGCGGTGCTCGAGCGGAAAAAGAAGATCGAGTATAAGAAAATAGAGCTTTGCTGTCGGCTTAAAAAAAAAGGTAGCGCGTCCCAGCCGATTCTGCAAGTCGAAAGTCGCGACGGCTATACACGAATCAAACTAATTTATTTCGAGTTTAATTAGTTTCTCGATTACGAGAAAAAGCTCGCTATGTGTACACGAAACAAGCCAAAAGCTCGGAAAAATTTCTGACCCGCGCGAAAATCATAAAAGCTATCCCTTACACTTCTCTTCATCATTCGCTCATCCTCCGCAGATGATATTCCCGGCAGTAAAGGCCGGTTAGTAGCAATTAAACAGGCTCGCTCGGAGAAACCGCAAGTTCGCGTGACTGGGTACGCTCGCCTCGTAAACCCCCCTCGCTCGTTCCCTCGTAAAAAAATAAACAAACCGGGCTCTGTACAGCCGCCGCGGCATTTAACCCTCGCTGGTGTATAAAGCTCGCTTGTTCGCTTGAATTTGATTTTCTCTCCGAGAAGTCAACCGCGAAGAGCTTGCGCCGCCTCTTCGAGCGACTACATCGAGTGCGGTGTCAAGTGGCTTAGTCTCTCTCTGTCTACGACTATAGCAGTCTTCGGCTACTTGAGCTTGCGGGCCCTCTCTGATTTGTAAGTGCCGGGGAAACTTGGAGCTTGCGCGATTTACGACCGCGAGGCGCTACAGCCCTTTTGCCACTGTGATTCGAGACTCGTTTCCTAATCCCGACTTTACTGCTATTTGGATATTGAAATACCAAGTTCGGCTGTTTGGGCTTTATTGAGAGTTTTGTAACGAGTTAGCGATCAAAAGCTCTTTTGCTGTGTACTTTCATGCTTTCGTCACTTCGCAAGAGTTTAATTGTAGTCCGAGAATCGAAGTGCGAAGTTTAGCAAAAAAAACATCAACTTCGTGAAAAATTGCTTGTGCTCGCACTTAAAGAACTTTCAGAAATTTTAAAATAAACTTTCTTTTAACAGGTGGTAGTTATCGTTACACGCGAGTACCCGCAATAGCTGCAAATTGCAGAAGCGCGAAGAGCTTTTTTACGACTTTCCGCATTACTACCTTGTGTTTTTTTATACACACAATAAGCGGCAAAAGTGCAGATAAGCTTTGCCCACATCGAAGCAATTTCGATTTTGTGGCGAAATTACCGACGGGCCATACGGGAAAACATATAGTTGCTTGTCGAGTTGCTTTGCGGCTCGATTTGTTAAATCAAGATTTCGTAGGCGAGAGAGAAAGAGAGACATGGCAGTTTTTGTCACTGCTCGGGGGATAGATAGGGATAAGCGAATGAGCTGGCGGGAGACGGAGAAAAAAGGAAGGAGGGGGGGAAAGAACAGTGGGGATGATAAACTACGAGGATCACGTCTGGCAAGTCGAAAAAAAGTGTCAAATGAGTTGTCCGACAGCAAGGACTATTGAGATTCCTTGCAGCTGTTTCTTCTCTCATTTCATACGAGAGATTTCGGCGATTCTTGCGCGTGACAGCTTTATTTTGAGCTTTGTTTGAAGGTTTAATCAAATTTAATATAAAAATCCTCTCGTATACATTTTTTTAATATTTCACTCTCTGGCACAAAAATATTTTGAATATTTTCGACGTTGTTTGCTGTCTAACTTTTACTTTCTTTACATATTTCCGACACACACCCAAAAAAACTTTACACTCGGTGCTTTATGAAATTTTTCTTTTTGTTCAAGTGGCTCTTTCCGGCACAACATTTACTTCGTTTATGTCGCATCGCATGAAAAACCGCAATTATTTGCTTCTCACCCCCTTACTCTCTCTCTTGGCTTTTTGCTACTGGGAAATTTTTTATGTAACCTACTTTATTTAATAATTTTTAACGCGCAAAGTGTATTAAGTTAATTAATATTTCTTCCACTAATAATCATTCGAGGGGAAAGATAATAGCACTATTACGCGATGAGTAAATCAATAGTCGTACCGCGTGAGTGACGCTCCGTATTTACATAAATAATATACGGCAACTATATATAAGAACAGTATGTACCCCTGCGCTAATAACTACTTTTCGATAGATTACCGCTTAATTACCCTATTCCTCCCCTTGTATTTCCAGTACCGTTACACGACACTTGCCCGTCTCGAATTGGCATATCTAAAAATACACAAAAAGTTTCTTCTGCCGTCTACTCTACATTTCGAAGCGTAACACGTAAAACTCACCGTGCATGCTTTATCGTCCATTATCCAATTCACGTCATCGAATCCCATATACCTATTTATCATCCTCGATACAAAAGATGAACCAACATTGATATCGCTAAACAAACAAAAGTGTCTAGTTCCCTCGCCAGACCTATGCATATTCCAACAAAGGGCACGTAGCCTCTAACTTTCCCATAAAAAAAAAAAGAAAAAAGAAAAACACAACCCCTAGACACTGGGCTATCGATTAATGCAAGAGTAGTCTAATTAATTGATAATCCAGAATCTCCGAAGCTCGGCCTTTATCCACTTGACATTCTGCAAAGCTGTCTCTCGATACCCAATTCCCGAACAATCTTAAATGGTATTAGCTCAACCGACGTCGACTCTCTCCCAGACTGACTTCCAACCTTAACTTCGGCTCCTTCGACTCTCACTCGAGGTAAGGGATCCCTCTCTCTCTTGGCTTCCCTACACACAGCGAACAGATAGTTTTCGAGTGGTCCGACGTTCTGGAACGGAGATCGAATTCTCCTCACGAGTTTGCTATATATACTCGCCCCCTTGTTGTGGCATAATGTTGCAGGCCAACAAGGTCAGACCGCACACTATCATATAACGCGTTTATGGCTTGCGGCAAACTTGAGGGAACTTTAGCGTATGGAGGGACATGTTTTTATTTTTCAAGTCATTCATTTGCAATTAGCAAGCCGATAATAATCGCCAGGAGGGAAAAGTAAAAATAAAAACGAAACGCAGGTGTACTTTGAATCGCATCAATTTTAATGGGGACTGCGAAGGGTAATTTCCAAGCGAATTAATAGGCGAGAGTCGGTTACGCCGGGGGAGAAGCGAGATTAGCATCTTCGTTGAGAAAAAATTAGCATAAACATTACCAGCCCTTGCTTTTTCCCTTTCTCTCGAGCTTTGTTCTCTTTATATGCCAGAGGATGAACCTATTGACCCATGCCGTCTATCTTGTTATTCAAAAGTCCCGGACAATCGGAGAAGCTACGGGTAAATCTTGTTAATTGAGAGGGAGCGAAGAAAAGAAGTCGGCTGCAGACTGACGCTTAAGAGTAAGCCGTACTCGCGTTGAAGGCGCTGATAATTGGGCTAGACGGGATGAACAGGGTTTTCGTTTTCAGAGCCGCGTCGCTTTCAACCACATTTTTTTCTTTTTTTTTATGTACGATTCAATAAACGTTATCAGCTGGTCGTTTCTAGAAATTTATCCAAGTGAACCGTGCGTTTACCGATCGGTCGCATAACGCGTATCAAACAATTCAGCGTATATAACAATGAAATTACTGGGCCGTGCAATGACCCTTTCACGAAACGGTAATAATAACCGGCACGTATATTTTAAAGCTGCAGGCTAAATTTAATATTCGAGTTTTAATATTTCACTAAAATTAATTTTAGCCGAGCTTATACTCTATCTCCCTCCCTCTCTTTCTCCATTGAAGCGACCTTTTCCACCTTCAACAATTCGATTATTAAAGGCCTTAAAAGACTTTTCCGTCATACCCTCCCTGTACATCCACATCCCTAATGGCATCGCCGTAAAACTAATTCTCCCCTCGCCCTCCAGGCTATCTCTCTCTCTCTCTCTCTCTCGCGCGCGCTGTGAATTTTCGGCGGCGCCTGCAAAATAAGCAACAAAGCAAAAGAGAAAAGGGAAGGAAAAGAAAAGCGAGAATTTTCCCAGCGTCAGTCCGTCAGCTTTCTTAACCACGTACGTCTACCGGCCAATAACAGGCTCTCTCTCCCCTCTTGAGAGGGGGCTCCGTGTACTCGAGAGCTTTACCCGCCGACATCTCTCCTCGACCTCGTTAACCACGGAAGTCAAAGAAGCTCTGGCCCGTGTCTATTCATTTTTTTCTTCCACCTCGGCTCTCTCCCTTTCTCGCATTGGCCCGCACCCCAACTTCTTCTTCTTCTTCCCCTTCGCCATCCTCCCCCTCTCTTTCTCTTGTTCGTTCTTACTACGGTAATTGTGTCGAAGCTCGTGCAATTTTTCAGGCGACCCCTTCCGAATTACGTGCGCTTACGAGAAAGAGAGAGGGAGAACCCGTGTCGGGCGTCTCAATGATTTTTAAAACGCCTGGCCCTATACGTTATAACGAAAGCCAAGCGAAGCTCCATTACCCCCGCGCTGACATTACTCTTTTAACGCGCATGACAAAGCCTCTCTCTCTCTCTCTCTTGCGCGCGGGCACGGAGGCCAGGGGAGGAGATTTTAAAAAATTGCCCCTCGTCAAGGGAACGACGCTTTTGTCGAACTTACCACCGGGCGCTTTTCCTTTTCTTTACCCTGCCCCTCCAACCCCTCGCCTTATTTCTTACAAGAGAATGGGAATTCTCGCAAGAATAACGACGCGGAAAAATTCGTTTCAACTTCGTCGCGGAGAAAAGGGAAACTTCTCGGGCGGCGCAAGCTTTTTTGCCCCGACTTTATGTTAATCCTTTCGTTTTCCTTTTTTTTTGCCTCAGTTCTCGAGAATTTTTTTGTGTTTTTGAATCCCCCCTCCCCTCATCGCGGAAGGATGAGCGCCGGTGGAAACAATGACACGGAAGTTTCGGGCGGCGAAGGCTTTAGCCCCGCGATTTTTTCTTTTTTCTATTTTTCAAGTTGATAGCTTTGAATAAGATAGTCGAGATAAAAACTTTTGGGTAATTGACGAATATACGTTCGAAAACCATGTATCAAATGCTATAAGCGGCGAAGGGCAATTAGAGAGGAAGCAACGGTCTACAGGGACGTAAATAAAAATTGTAACGGATACACTACAAAATCAAGATAGGCCATTTAAGCACTTACACCTGTTGTATGCGAAGCCGAGCTTTTTGCATTGCCGGCGGTTACTCGCTGCTGCTCCTGCTGCTGTGGTGGTGGTGGAGAAAAACGAGGCCGCAAATGATCGGTTGCCCTCGGAAGATTTATGATGCTCGAGTAGTCGCTCTTTTCTCTCGTCGAGCTTTTCCCTCCAGCATTTCAACGGGAAATTGCAATCAACTCAAGAGCTGTAATATCACAAAAAGGAAGATGAATACTTGCATGCAAATTACGATGTCAAAGGGGGCAAAGTTATTCTCAATATCGTGCGGCCACTCGTGAAAGCTCCACGACAACCCTCTTTTCTCTCCTATCCTTACAAGCTCTTCTCGTGTATAATCGAATTGAAAGCTCGAGATTATTTTATTACTCCGTGTTCGCGTCGCGGGAAATCGTTGAATATCGTCCATTCGCTCTCGGATTTTGCCTCTCTCTCTCTCTGTCTCTCTCACTCGCTCTTGTGTGCGAAATGTTTACGAGAGCTTTCTCGAGAAAGCCCGAAAAACTCGATCTTGCCGAACTTACTTACAAGGATAACAAAATTTTCCACCCACGCGTTTCCTCGAGCTATGTCTATACCCCTCTCCTGCCCCGAATAAACATGAAGAGGAAGAGAAAAAAAAACCATTCGCCTTAACACGCAGCGCAAACATCACGCGCGCTGAGAGAGAAAACTTCTCATCTCTGGAGATCCTTTCCCTTTCTCTTTCAGATTAGTCGCGTGGCGATCAGTCAAACGAACGTAAACAAGGCGCGCGTCAGCGTCCATAGGCACAATCAGCAGCAGGTACAGTGTATTACCAAAACGACAAGCGAACAAACATACACACACGAGAGAAACTATACGTATCTATATATAGGAAGAGAGCTTAAACCCGGTCGGAGGAAGAGAATCGGCGAGAAAGCAAAGCCGTAACACCATCGGCTGATTTCTCTCTCTCTCTCTCTCTCTCTCTCTCTCTCTCTCTCTCGAACTAAGCAAATTATAAGCCGAAGCGCTGGGGCTCGCGTCAGTCGGACAAATAAACGGAAATTTAGCCGGGCTCCCGGCTAATAGGCAGAGGAGGGCTTGCCGGAAATCAAGTTGCGCCACGGGGAAATCAATCGGGTCTCCCTCCCCCTTTCCGCACTCCCCCCTACCCCCTTTGCTTACGCTTGCGGTAATACGCTTAACCAATGTCTTTCGAAAGCGCGCGGTCAAGGAGAAAAGTAGGCCTGCACAGAAACAAAGCACAAGATGGATGGGCTCTCTGTCTCTCTCTCTCTCTCTCGGTAGTAGGGGGAAAGACCTAGAGAAAATTCAAAGACGCAAGAGAGGCTCGCTGTGTACGCCAGCGGTAATACGCTTAAGGCCGACGACGGGGCTTGAATAATCAGGCGAGTTGGGGGGGGGGGGATGCGACGAGAGAGAGAGAGACTACTGTGCGGTGCGCTATTCTTCGGCCTATCTCCACACCCCAGGGTTTCGCGCCGCCTCCTTTTCAAGCTTCATTTAACTCTTGCTTTCTTTGTCTCTCCCTCACCCTCTCTCGTTCTCCCCCCCCCTCCCGACAACTACCCACTCCCTTCACTCCATCCCACACCTTTGACGCACACGTGCGCACTGAATATAGACTGTCCAATTGCCCTCGTTCTGATCGGGCCCTAGGTAGTTCGTTAAGTTGATCTATGTAGTTTTGAAAACCGAATTCTCCTTCTCTCTATCTCTCCTTGTTTTAACTAGCTCGCGCGGCTTGTTTACACGCGCCTCGTTTTCTTCTTTAAACCCGACACAGTTAGCGCTGGCGCGTGTCGTTGAAAAGTGTCGTTCCAGCTTGGTAAAAAAAAAAAAAAAATGTAAAAATAAAGCCCCGATCGAAACGACTTCTTTTTCTCTCTCTCTCTCTCGGCACTCTCTTGCTTACGCCTAGGCGCGCGCTTGGAGTACGCTTCGAGCCCTAATTAAGTCTCTTTTGTATCACTTTATTTCCACTCCCTAAATTTTTCCCGGCAATTTTTCCAGCTTTCTTCTCTCACTCCGCTCCCTTTTCTCCCTCTCTTTCTCCCTTTTTTTTATTACGTATTTTAATGCTCATTATTTTCTCATTTTCCCGCCACTTGTTCTACTTTATTTGAGCTCTCTCTCTCTCTCCCTCCCTCCTTTTATTTTATTCCTCTTGTTCTCTCTTGTCTTACACATTTTTTCCGCTTTGAAAAATTAAACGCGACCATACTAGCGCCCCGGCTAAATCCGGCAGAATAACTCGCTGCCCGCGTGCTCTTTGTTTCTCTTCTACATTAGTTACATTATTTGTCATTAAGTTACAAACGAGAGAGCTTCAACGACTTAACGCCGAAAACGAAATAAACCAACGCGCGGCTTACGAGTAACTCGTAAGTAGTAACGGACGAGTATCGTCAGACATTCTCGCTTGCGTTATTTATCGTCGTCCGGCCGCAGCGAATGATTTATTCATCGGCACAGCAGAGCACGGTACGGTTACGGGATCAAATTGAAAAAGTTACGGCCTGCCGAAAATGAAGATCGCAAAAAGGAGAAAATAAAAGACGCATGTAAATGTATATATATAGCAAGGCCAACGTGTGTCTCTCACGCACCGCCAGCCGAGAAACAAGACAAACTTTCGGGGGTAAGCGAAAAATAAAAGCTCGGGTCGGTTTAGTGTCTCGGCTGTAGAAAAAAAGCGAAAGACAAGAATGACAAGAAAAGAAACGAAAAGGAAAGGTGAATAGAGGCCTGTACGATCCCATCGCATAGCTCTCTCTCTCTCACTCTCGCGCGCGTCCAATCGCATTTCGATATACCCGTGTACCGTCAAGCGGCATTTGGGCGAGGAGAGAGGCGAAAAAGCCGCCCTTGTGTCTTTCTTACTCTCTCCCTCCTCTCCTCCTCGTTGTTTTTATTTTCTCTCTCTCCCTCGACCCCCTTTTTTCTTCGCCCCGAAGACATATCCGACGATGAGAGTGCCCGTGACCGCGTCCGAATAAAAACGAAGAAGAGAAAAAAGGGGCATTCTTATTGACCGGTCAACGGTAGAGACGCGCAGCGAGAGAGGACAGTGGCAGTATGGCCGTTATTCAATTCGCCTCTCCCCCCAGGAGAGAAAATGGGAATCGGAACGCTTCTACGCCGCCCCCGGCGAACTTTCCAATTTCCTCCCCCTTGACACTCTCCTCTCTCTCTCTCTCTCTCTCTCGCGACAAATCGCACGACAATTAATGCAGATTAAATTAAAGTGGCTTCTAGCCTCATAATGCTACTGTCTCTCCCTCCCTCACTCGCTGGCATTAGCGCGTTAGCACCGAAATGCGCTTGTTTCGTGAAATTTCGCGTTTGTCACTTGATAATGGACACATATTGATATCTCGGGGAAAATCTCTTAATCCCTCGCGGTTGAGCCGCTGCTGCTCTCGAACGAATATTCGACTGATATATATTTGCTGCGAACACGCGAGCTCAGCGAGATACACGAGGTACACATTAACGTTAAGACCCAAAGAGTATTGTTAAGAATCGAGAGAGTTTTGAAAAGAAAGAAAAGCGTCTATTTCATCGGAAAGAAAAACTTTTGCCATAATAACACGTAATTACGCTATGGTGACTACGCAGATGTCTCTGAATAAATTAAAACTTCCCGTATCAGATATCGCGAACGCACGATAGAAATAAGCTTCCTAAAGCAAACGCGTGCGCTCACTAATATATCTCGAGAGCAAAACGACTTTTAAGTCCACTTTTCCTCACGCCATTCTCTCGTAAGTGCTTATATGTTTTCCTATAGAAAGTCAAATACGTCGGTACTATACATTCACAAGTTAGCCGCGGCAATAATACTTGCGCCAAGTCCACCGACATACACGCGTGCGTGACTAGGAAGTTAAAGTTTCGTCTCGAAAGCTAGCGCTTCTTTTATTTCGCCTATAGAGTAGAGAGAGGAGCCTCGTCGTTGTTCGTTAATTGAACGCAAAGAGCTCGCGTGTAAAACGATACACGCGCAACCGTCTCTCTGTGTGTGAGAGAAAGAGCAAAGTGGTAAGTGGCGCTACTCGTGCGCGGATATATATATATATATATATATATATATATATATATA
>JAPYYQ010001462.1:0-39114 GCA_030522585.1 Anagyrus pseudococci
TACGTCATAAGACAAGTATATACTTTCGTTATTATAAATTATAGTAATTTTTGCTAGAATTAAAATAATTTTTACTGAGCGATTTTTCTCAGTGTAGTAGGCTAGCCCTCGACGCGCGGCACTGCCGGTTCGATCTGGCCCGCGGCGATTGCAGCTCCACGGGCAAAGTAACCGCGTGGCCGCAATCACGGCTCCTGAATTTTCCGAGACGATAATTACATTAAGCCGCGCGTGTGCGTGTGGCGCCCGCTCAAATTGATTTTCCAGAGTCTGATGTGGAATGGCCGCGGTTTAGCCTCCCCTTGCCCCTCCGCCAGTTCGCTCTTCGTCCGTCCGATGGGCAAGTAGAGGAGATTCCGAGCTTTGAGAACGTATTTACGATTTTAACGGGGTTTTAAGCCGCTCGAGGGCGCGCTTTTATCACGAAATACACTCTTTGCGTCTATCTGCCCTCGTATATATTATATAGCCCACCACTACGGCGCGGCTCGTTAAAATTTTCAAACTCGCGCAGGCGGATTACGTTTGCCGGGCTCTCCGCGTGAATTTATAATATCTTTGATGTAAACCGCGATTTGCAACTGTACACAGACTGAGAAAACGAGAGGGGCCTTTGAAGTTATTAAACATCTTTGTTGGTGGGGGGAGGGCGCATAAGTAGGATATCTCATTATTACTTGGCCCAGCAGGCCCATCTTCCTTGGGGCTTTCCGACTGTGTTCCCGGAAAGCCTCGGAGTATAACGAAGAAATAACTCGGAGCTATCGGGCCGGCGGTGTCGGTTCATTAAAACAATTGGTCCCATCAAGCGAGCCAGTTAAGCCTGCAGCGAGCCAAGGAGCGAGTGGCCCCCGTTCGAGAGCTGCAAACTCTGCGAATTCCCGTTAACAGTTATAGCAGCTAGTTTTCCAAAAAGCCGTAACTCGAGCGCGTCTTTCTCTGTGTGCGCCGATCGCGTGTAAAATCAAAGCGCGGGAGTTTTAGCTGTTGAACCGCTCGGGCCTGTGATTGCGACGTCTCAATTATTAAAGCCGAGTGGCCCGGTGATTTATGAGAGAGTATAGAGACGGGCCAACGGGGCATTCTTACCTGGCATAATTGAAACAGTCTTAAGGGCTCTCAGTACCCTGAACGTCCTGAGACCAGCGAGATTACCGACCTCCATGCCGATGGTCGCGTAGCCGCTGGTTATTACTATGAAGTCCAGCCAGTTCCACGGGTTGCGCAGGTACGTGTACTTGTTCAGGACGAATCCTTTGGCTATCGACTTGACCACCATCTCCGCAGTGTAGATCGCTAGGAAGATATATCTGTTAACACGCCACAACAGACAGCAGCCATCAGACACCAGTGTGTTATATCCATTGATACGTAAATATATGTATATCGAGAGAGAATAAAAGGGGAAAATTGTGTGTGAATTTGCATAATTAGCGATCGGCCGAGCCCGATTGCCGCGCCTAAAATTTATTGCGACGCCGGGGCGTCCCGCGCCTTATCGCTCTCGGCGCTTATTACTTTAACCTTTTCTTTGAATTTTAATGAAGCCCTTTTGTAAGCCCGCTTTAAAGAGGATGTGCGGATTTTCGGACACTTGAAAAACACCTTTACGCCGGCCGATGTGTACTCACCCCTGGCTTACCCTACTAAATGCCTTTATTCGCCTCGATAATTTTAATTTACGGACAAAAAAAATAACCGTCGAACGAGTATATCGGATAAAGTTCGCTCGTGAAAACTATCGATCCGACGTGAAGCCGTTGGGAAAAAAGAAGAGAGTAGCCTAGCCTGATCACCGGCTCATTAAAAACTTTCGTGGCACGCATATTTAGCGAGTCTCGTTTCTTCCTTTTTTTTTGCAGTTTCATCTCCAAATGAAAGTCGTAAGTAATGATTAAGTCATGGCACTCGGGCAACTCCGGGACGCCCGGCTGCTTCGTCGCGTTATTCTTCGTTACGCCGCGCGTGTTCGCAAAATTGCAAGCGTTTCTTTTTCGCGAGGCTCTGTAGCTTCCGAAGGAGCTAGGCTCTAATACAATACTTTAATTTCTACAAACGCGAGTCGGTTGGAATTTAACGGGAGCAGTTTGCTCTCCGGTGGAGTTGAATTAAAAAAACAGCCCGGGGGCGACAATTGAGTTGATAAAAAGCTCTTTATACCTCCGAAGCGAGGCAGCTGCTGCCGGTGGGATTAAGCACGAGTGGAATAGCCCATATTTTTGTTCCGCTCGCAGATAATAAAAGGAGGGAATTATTCCATTAGCAGAAATGAAAGCTTGACCGCGGGCCCGTGGCATCCCGTGCGTAGCTCTCTCGCATTATCGGGGGGGATAGGCAGGTTAGTAGGGCCGCTTAATTTCAGGCTGACGCTCACGAGGTGTCTCTGCCGCTAGGGAGGAGGGTTACTCTGATTTCATTGCCGGCGATTTGATATAATTAACGGGCCACGCGTCGAGAGAGCGCGTTCCCTGCGAGGCCGTGCTGAGAGAGACCGGCCAATTACCGGGACCACGCGATACGCGTGTGACCGTCAATATTAATTCAGGCGCGATCAAATTTGTTTGCCCCGGCCAGCAGCGGCACGGAGAGGCCACGTGTTCGATTGTCACACGCGAGTTACAGCCGAATACGACGGAGCATTAGCTCCAACGATGTACTCTCCTCTGACTATAACGCCCTTTGTGTCCTCAGACGAGCTTTGTTTGCGTTTTTAATGGCTTTCGCCGTTGTTGACTTTTTTGTTGCCTGTTCTCTTTTTTGTTTCTTTAGCAGGACGGATTATGGAAAGTTGGCGAGTAATTAAGAGTAATAAAAGGAACTCGCTTGGAGCTTTGCTCGTTTTAAAAGTCGATGACGAGGGGGAAAATTTGTGTTGATTTTAGAAAAAGCACGTCGGTGAAAACAGGCAAAAGGAAAGGAAAGAGTAAATTTTTAATTGAGGTAAGTGCAGAGGTGGCCCTCGAGGAAAAGCGGATTCGTCTTATTACGATCTACGTAATTAAACGTCAATTTCGAAAGTTTGTTATAAGCGTTGAGGTGAACCACCAAAAAGTTGACTGGATATTCTTTAGGCATCAATGGATCGTTAATTAGTGCCGCTTCGTGCACATTACTTTGTAAGCTTCCTCGAGTTCGTCATATTAAAGCGAGCAAAGCTTGGCAGATTAGAAACTAACTGTCGTCGGCCGCTAAAATATTGAAGAGCTGAAATTCGGCATTAATAATCTTTCTTTTCTTGATTTCAAATGCGGCTACGCTTGCGTCAGTTATCTCGACAGATAGTCATCTTTCCATTCTCCATCCATTTCCCAAATTATTTAATCACGATAATTGACTTTTTTACTGTACGTCGGTTTTCCGTTGACCAAATTAGCTCGATTGCTATATTCCGTTATACATTTCATTGGCTTTCCCAGAATCAAATTGTAATTCCATAGTTAAGGATGATTGAAGTAACAGCGATTTACGTTCATTGAATACAATTTGCAGAGTCCCAATTATTGCTGCTATTCACACGATTGATCTGGCGCTGTAACGTTATTACGCGCAGCCGAATTGATCGAGCTTTTCATTTCGTTCGAATGTAAACTGCTTTTTTCCCCCGAGGTAAAAAAGAATTTGCCGCGTAGAGAAAAAGGGAAAAACATTTTTTTTCTCGAATTTCCGGCGCATCCGCTCACCCAATTTCCCCGGGGTTGCAGCTGGGGCTTGGAGAAAAAAGGGGGTCAAGAAGTATCTTTGGCCAGGTGGAGGGGCCAAACAAAAGAAAGCGAATGGGACGCACTTTTGGAAGTCAAGGGTCGGCGCTCCGGCAGGGTAAGAGCGAGCCATCGCGCTCGAGTGGCCCGCGTGAGCGCATTAGCCGAGTCTCTCTCACACGAGAGGGTCATTATCGTCGAGGCGGCCGAGCTTGCTCGAGCCCGTCAAAAAGTTTCGAGAGCCCGTTACTAGAGCGCTTCTGGAAAAAGAGGCGAAAGAAGTAGACGAGCCCCGGGTGTCGAAGCGAGAAGCGCCCGAGGGGAGAGGGGGTGGATGCGGGGTTGGTTTGCCGATAGAGTGGGGATCGCGGTAATTGGTTTTCGCGTGCTTCGGAGATAAGGGCCGCGCGGCCCGCCTGATTTATGTACGCCGGGGCCGGGGGCAAGGGGTCTCGTGACTCGCGCGCGCGATTGCCTCGGTTTCGGCTCTGCACGCTTGCCCCGGCCGCCGCGTCCGAACGTCTTGGCTCTCGCTCGCTCTCGGATGGGTTAACGGCCGGCTATAGCGATTCGCCGGGGCTCGGCTAACGACTATTCCGCTATTTGACGGCGCCGCGGGGGATAGCGGCATTTAGCGGCTGTACCCGCCCTACCGATATCTCGTCGCGGGGGGCGTTGTGGAGGTGCAGCGCGTGGTTATCCGGCGCAGCAGCGATGCGAGAGCAAAGTTTCGTTGCGTCAACTCTCGGCGCTGCTTGAGATTTATGCCGGAATTAAAGGCGGAACCGTAAACGCCCGAGGAACCTCGTAAATGCGCCCGTAATCCGCATCTCCTTCGGGCTACTGCTCTTTCGAATTTATTTGTATACGTAAATCCTGCAACTATAGCTCTCGCGCGGCTGCTCTATGATATTTCCGTCCTGACGTTGGAAAAATATTTCAGATTATTGTAGCTCGTGTATCTTTGATGTTATATATGTAGCTTCCTCTGGCGCTTGACACTGTTAAACGTTTATATGCGGACGAGACATCTATATCGCACTCATTTCTCTTGTCGCGTATCGCACCATCTCATCTCCCTTTTTCTCACTCTTTCTAAAAGACTTTCAGACTTTATCAAACACTCGAGGATAGAGTTTCGCGCACCTCACAGCCATAGTAATACGGAAAAAAACGCGACGGTATTCCAGAAAAAAAATTCTCGAATGAATTTAACCTTGTCAAAACTGTTATTACGCGAAAAATAAAATTGTAAGCAGATAAGACACTTACACGTCAGATGCAAGACAGAACGAAATTGGCGAGTGGCTCAAAAAACAAATGGTCCGTCGGCGCAATTTCCGGAAAGGGTATAGTGCGAGTGGTAGACGTGTAAGGAAAACGCAACATGCAGCGAAAACAGGTGTAACAGAGCAAGAATCGCGTGAGTAGCTCCGAGCCATTCTTGGTTCGTATCTCGGGGTTGGGGTGGTGGGTTGCCGCGTCGCGATAAGGCGCAGCGAGCTTTACGGGCCGCTAAGCGACGCTTTTCCACGGGCACTGGCGTCGAGCTTCGGCCCGGCTTTTCCCCGAGTAATGGAAAGATATCTCGCGCTTGATAGCGTTACGAGGATATCTTTTTTACCGACTCGCAAGACTATTCTCTCTCCTTGGCTTCCTGCGTCGTTACTCCAGCAGCGAGCTTTATGGACCTAGACCTGCTGGTATGGGAGAGAAAGAGAGAGCGCTTGCGGGGTTGTGCTCGAGTGGAAGTAGTGGGAATCGGATATATTTGTCGTAATCATTTGTTCGGCCGTTACGACTCGAGCTCAGCAGGTCGCATGTGTGTATGTGGGGGGATAGGAAATTTAGGGTTGCTGGTAATCGAAAGCGTAACTTACTCGGCTTCTTCGATAGTCTCGGTCATGGCGAGGAAGACGCAGTTTAGTATTATGGTCGTCATGACCACGTAATCGAAGAACTGATTCGTGCTAATGTAGATGCAGCAGCGCCTTATCGGATTCCACGGCGAGAAGATGAACCAGCTCTTGGTGGCTGTGAAACGGTGGATGTAGTTTTTACGAAACCTCTTCGACACCACGCAAAACGTCTGCAACAGAGAAATTTATTGCCTCATTAATAACCCTATTTCTTTCCATATTTTCTCTTTTTATCGATTATATTTAGATATTTTTGTTCGATCCCATGCGTCTACGTGTACGCGTTTGTACGAGATTTATTTTTATACGGCTTCAAGGCGTTTTTATTTTAAGTACGCTCTTAATATCTATGCGCGATAGGCTCGTTTTATTTTTTCTTTAAAAGACGAGCAGAGCTCTTTGACGGCAATTCGAGTACAACCGACTCTAGTGCCTGGGCAGTAAAGTGAAGGCACAAACAAAATTTCGCCGGCCGCTCATCCTTCCTGCCCCCGGGGCTGTTGCATTTCGACTACCAGAACCAATATAAAACGCCTCGGTCACGCACACGCAGACATCGAGGCATACACTTATGCGCCGTTCTATCTCTTCTTCAGCTCGTGTTTATCTTGTCGCGGCAGCGTCGGCTGCTGGAAAACGCGGAGAAAAGAACTAGACGTGTCCGCGTATTGACCCATCGAACTTTGATATTTTTTAACGAAATACGAATAACACCGGGTGGACTTGTCTGCTTGGAAAAATAGATTTTGAACTCTTGTTGGGTGAAAAAATATTAGCTACGTCGCTTCGATGAAACTTTTCGATTTCGAATAATAGAGCTTGCAGCTCCTGCTCGCGAAGTGTATCTTCTTGTTTAAACTTTTATAGGGCGGACTTTTCTCTCTCTCTCTCTCTCTCTCTCTTTGCGTGTGACAGGTGCGCGCGGGCAAGAGAGCTGGCTGGTGGCAAGTGAAGGAAGCCAATTTTCATGAAAAACGTTCCCGGCTTTCACATTATAATTAGGTTTAGCGGTGCGCTTGCTCTGCGTGTATATATATGCGATTGAATTTGTCGTTGAAAGCCGGAGGCTCCCCGACCCTCACGGCCCCCTCGACAGGCAGCTGGTGAAAAAGAGCCGGAGCTGGCAGTGTAAATGCGGCACCGGAGTAACAAATAAAACGGGAACTCTTATAATTGGTGCTCTCGCGCCCTTCAAACGCAATCTCGCGGGAAATCGCGGCTGCTTCGTAAATAATTCCTTGGCTCCTTTTACCCTTTCTTCTCGCGGCCCTCCCGCTCCACCCCTCGCGCCCAGGGCTTCGTCGAACTTTTTAATTAACTTTTAAAAAATTTCATTAAGTCAAAGCTGCGGCAGTGAGAAAGGAGAGGAAGGGAGGGGGGACGAAAAAGACCGGAACAGGCTCGAGCGAAAACTGAGCTTATCCGAACGCAGCTACAGCGCACTCGAGAGCGCTGCCTCGTGTATTCATGATCGCGCGCTCGCGTACTTGTCGCGCGAGCGAGCGAGCAGGTTGCTTAAAGGCCGCTGTTCCACTTTTCTCCCATGTCCTGGGGCTCGCGGTTTTATTGCTTCACGCTCTGCCACCTGCAGCTACGCCCACGCACACTCTGCCCATGAAGGGGGGTAGGGCGAGAGAGCGTACAGTCGAGTGCTACTCCTGCCAGCAGCTCGGAATCTCCAATTTCGGTTTTGCTCCGCGGCCTTTTTCTCACCCGCCCAGGGCGCGTGCAGTGCGAGCCAGCGGGAGAGAGAGGGAGAGGAAGGTATAGTCGCTTTAGCCGCGTGGGAGAAAAAAGGGCCGATCGATGCAAACGTGTCTCGCGAGGCAACGAATTCCCTCGCGCGCTCGCAAGTGCAGTTCTACCGGCTCGCTCGACCTCCCTCTCTCCCTTTCACACTCTTCTCTTTCTATTCTCGCTTCTCTATCCCCCCTCCATCCCGCTGCGCCTGCTCTTATGCTTTTCTTGCTCGCATAGCAGCTTAAACGGCTTTTTAAAGCGCGCTTATTCTTCGCTAGGCTAATTTCGCCTAATGCCCGCTTATCAAGTTTATTGTGTGTGCTTCGAGGCATTGTTCCGCTTACAAGGTTTTTCCTCGTTGTTTATTAATTAGCTTGTAAGTGATTAATTATCATTAGCTTTTCAATATCTGCGCGTTAATACGTTAAGTCGATGGACTTTTATTGAACCTCGGCCATATATGAGCGTGTTCTTGTAATGTGAATTATTCCAGCAATGCTCGTTACGTTGCTTTGCATTATTAACACAATCGCCAACTGCAAACTGTTTAAAATGTAACGTTTTCGAGTGAATTTTATAAAGTCACCTGTAAAATGATTCCTAATTAAAATTAACGTAATGAATAGATCAATTTTCGAGCGGTCCATTAGCAATAAAACAAAGCGCAAACAAACGCCAGTATAATTATCTAGGCTCGACAAATTTAATTAAAAGCCAATCAAACTGGCCGGCAAACGCAGCTGTAATTGCGGAGCCTATCGCTAACGCCGGAGCGTCAGGTTGAAAAATAATAAAAAAAGGAGAAAAAAGAGAAAACAAAATCCTAGGGAAAAAAGAAATAACCAGGCGCGACGGAAGAGTAACGGGGCTCATAAAATCGCGCGAATTCGGACGGCTGGCGGTGAAATACGGGCGGACAGATAGGCCGGGGGGCCGATGCTAACTGTCCGTTATTCTTTCAAATTCACGTCAACAGAAGCGTCGCAGTCAGGACTAGTCGAGATTTACGGCTCTGTACGACTCGCGTACTCGGGCGCGCCCGTGCACTTGTCGGCCACTTAGAGCTGCGAGCGCGCTCATGCATAAATGCAGCCCGATATCGCCCGCCGAAAAATTTCCCAGAGCTAGCCTGCCGAGGCAGCTGTCGTTATAAGGCCTGAAATCACCGGCGGAAACGCCAGCCGCTGCTGCGGGCAGCTTGATGAAAACGACGTTTGCTGACTGTTACATTAATTTTCGCGTGTCCGGAGGTTGCGCGCGCGCGGGCCAGTTGCTCGAGGCTGATATGTGATTGAAAGTGCAAATGCGCTTGATGGCAGTTTCGATTTATACATCGACAAGAGGCTTGCCTGCCTGCGTAAAACAGACCATGTTTTATTTGCTTTTCCCTCATATTTCCAGCGATATTAAGTGTCATCGCACTTTATTTCCAATTATATTATACGAGCGAGTGGTGTGAGGGGGGGAGTCAGTGAAACCGTTAATGCAAAAATAACTCTTTTAAACACGCTGCGGATAAATAAAACGGGATGTGCAGCGCTCGATGCGATTTTCCGGTTGACGAAATGAAAAATAATTCGCTTCCGAATGACTACGAAATCTAAATCAAACGCTGAAAAATTCCCTTTTGCGGCGTGTGCTGGCGCGTTATACGCTTTAGCTTGGGCAAAAATGAGCAGACAGCAGCTGTGGGCTACACGTGTACATACGGATACGGCCCGGTGAAAAAGAGGCCGGGGGAATATCGAAAAAATCGGCACGTCAGCTCTCGTTAAGATTCTTTTTCGCAAATTCTCGCGGTTCATGAACATAGATGGATGAGCGTAGGGAGGGCTCGGGCGATTGAATAGCGGAGGCGTCGTTTTTACTCGTTAAGCCGAGGCTGAAGAAAACTTAAATCGAATTTTCCCGGCTGCTCGTCGGCCGTGGGCGGTGTGAGGAGGGGAGAGGGGGGACCGCGTGCGAGCGCCGACAGCTCGTACAGATACGTTGCGAGGAAAGTCGATTTCCCCCGATTGGCTTCCGAGAGGAAGCTCTCTATGGGCGCGAGAGGCAGGCTATAGAGTTTCGCTGATTGAAGCATAAGATTTCAAAAGAGATTGCGTGTTTGCCCACGGGTAATTCGACTTTTACCTATTAAATTGAAATTTTAATCCGGTATCGCTCCTTAGCACCTCTCCTCCCTCCCTTTCCCACTAGTCTTCGTTCGAGGTTTTTGTTGCAGGCTGGAGGGATTTAGGACGCCTCGAGGATCGTTATAAATTAAGCAACGTCTTTATGGACTCGCCGCTTTAATTGTTGTAGTAACTTTTTTTTACACCGGCCTTTATTTCAAACATTCTTCCCAAGTAATTTTTCGTCCAATTTACGGTCGCCCTTAACAGAATTAAGCCGCGGGCAGAAAAAGGGGGGAATTTTTGTAATAGTTTTTAATTCAGCCGGGCAATTTATTCGTCGTAAAACTTGTTGGAAAAAATTGAACTTTTCTTCCTTAAAATGTAACAAAATAACTTTTGCAGCGATATTTCAAAACTTTTTTTTGCCTCCCCGGCCCGTTCGCCTCGCGTATCGTAAAATCGTTTTTAGAAATACTCCGAGAGAGGCTGAGAGAGAAAGAGAGAGATGAAACTTCGTTTCCAGACTTTTATCTCCCCGGAGACAATATATTGCTGGAAACTTGGCCAGTAAAAAAGGCATCAGATGTGCAGTAGCCGAAGCAATAAACAAATGAAAATTAAGCTACTTCTCTCCTATATCCGCTCGCCGGCTGTATATCTCATTAATGCGGCTATAACGATTGCCCATTGCCGAGAGTTGGCCAAACGGGGAAGTCTCTTCCTTTGAAATCTCAAATAATGAGGGAGGAGCCGAAGTATATATAGGTGGAGTAGCGAAGGAAAGGGGATGAGGCTTTATATCAAAGCATTGAGTTGCTCTCCGCGACGCGATTCCCTCGGTATCCTTTAAAACAAAAAGGAACAAAGACAAATCCAGCGACAAAGCGAGCAGGAAGAAAAGACGCGCTCTGAGGACAAAGACAAAGAGCGCACGGCTGAGGGGGAGAGCTCATCGAGCGCTCGACTTCTGGCATATCGCCTCATTGGTTCGCAGTAGCAGCAGCGGCAGCTGTTGGTGGCAAAAGAGCCTCTCGGCTCTTGTCGCTGTTATTTAGTAACTCCATCTACGCTGGGGAGGGAAGGAAGGGCCGAAGTAGGCCGCGTGCCAATAAGCCTAAGCCTTTCACAAGTGCTATTGCCGGGGAGGCAGGGCCGCCGCCTGCAACAAGTTGGATCCTCGGCGTACCTCGCGACGTGTACGCGCAATGACGCTGCCGCCGCCAGTGAAATTCCCCTGGACGCCGCGCGCTGTTATTTCGGCCGTGAGGATGTTGGACGGGGCCGGAACACGGATAGCCGTTAGCGCAGCAGCTGTACCAGGTATGACCTGGAATAGCTGATACCGGCTCTCTCTCTCTCTCTCTCTCGATATGTGATTTTACGATTATACGCTGCGGCTTTTGCGCTATCGAATTATTGATGGCTTTTCCCCCGATACTTGATTATGATGGCAAGTGATGACATTTTGCCTCGTTGCACTCGCGTTTATCGTGTGTCCCGAGCAAAGGCAGCGGCCCCCGGTCATTGAATTATAATTAATGTCCTATTGGCTTTTTTCTCATTTTTCTTTTGTTTCCTTATTTCTTTTACTTTTTGTTTTATTAATATATTGGCATCGAGCGGGAGAATGGTAAAGTAAATAAAGTAGTACGAGGGTCTTTTGTCTATGGAGAAACTTGATCGGAGCTGCATCGAAAGTTGATTAAAGCGCAAGAAAAGCCAAGGCTGGGAGAGGAAGAGAGATAGAGATGAGACGGCAAAGGTCTCTGTATAGAGTCGAGGACTGCTTGCCGATACGGGCTATTGATTGCTGCATTGGAAAAGTATATTTTCTCGAAATTGTATTTCGTTCGGATTTCAAAAGTAGAGCAATAACATTATAAGCCAGATTCCGTTGGCCGATAGATAGCAAAGATTATTGTGATCGCGGGGAGAGGGACAACAACACAGACACGCGCACAGTTTCACCGATATGGCTTTCGAATAAATTTAGCCGTCATTCTACGGCGCTAAAAATAAATCAGCTTTATTTACGATATCCATTTGCCGATATATGTATAGCTATATAATATGCTAAATTGCTCCAGCGACGAATTAATCCATTTGCAATTAGTATATTCCAACGGCCATGTGTTCCCCGCCCCTCACATATTTTCTAATTAACCCCACATACTCTCGCACAGGAGTATTAGAATTTTCGATATTACTCGATATCACCCGATACGCCAGCCCGTGGACTGAATTTCTCTATGAAATTTCATAGCGTAGACTAGCACGTTCAGGAAGATGCGCACATTAGCCTGTGAAAGGCAATATGCGTGAACGACGCGCCGAGAGGCTGTATATATCCGTATCCTATAGGACGAGACACCTACGCTCTCCTCCCCATCGACGAGACGAGCGGTCTCGGTGTCGTCCTCGCTGCCGCTGCCAGCAGCCATCCTCTCGAGGACGCCATCGACCTCCTCGAAGTACCAGACGTAGGCGTCGCCGAGGGCCTCGGCCAGCTTAGGGTCCCTCGTCCCGGAGTAGCGGTCCCAGAAGGTCATGCGCCTGCGGCAGCGCCGGCGCATCCCGTCGACTCGCCGGCCGGCCATCGGCCAGTCGACCCTCGGGTCGACCCGCTCCCGGTAGGCCCGCTCGATCGGGTCGACCCTGTACTTGCCGCGCACGTCGTAGTCGAGGCGTCGGGGCCGCGCCGCGAGGAGCCGGTTGCAGCGGGCCAGCTCCTCCGGCGGGACGTGGAAGAGCGCGAGGAGCACGCGCTCGTTGCCCCCCGGCATGTCCGCGCTTCGCCTGGCTCGCCTAGACTGAGGCCTACGCCGCGAGCGCCAGAGCCAGCCCCAAGTGGAAAATTGCAGCCGAGGCGCGAACACGACTCGTTCATGCGACTCAAAGGAGAATTACTGCTCGGCTCGCTAACAGCCTCCTACCTCTCTCGGCTCGAGTTGGCCTGGCCATTTGTATCTATAGAATTGCCCATTCTGATCACCGTGACGCGCTGGATTTTATCGAACGCTTATACGGCTTTGTTGTTTCCTAGGCAATATGAGTCCCCGTTTTTCGCGATTTATTTGGTTCAGTCGGTTGTACTAGTTTCCGCAGTGAGCGCTTGAATTATTTTTGATTTATACATATTTTTAGCTATTTTGTATACATTGGCGTGCATCCGTCTCGGAGGGATGAGTCTGCTGCTGACGGGGGGAGGGAGGGATACGGTGATTTATGCGGGGCTTTAGACTTCAAAAATCGCTCATATTGCCTTTTTATTTGGGCAAACGCATTTTGAATATTCAAATTTGTCATTCTGACGCATCGCGCCGATCCGTACACGTGGACGAATTGATTTATTGATTGTTGCCCAACGATATACATACGCTGCGCAGCGATAAATTCTTCATGGCTCAATCACGAACGTTCACGTGCCCTGCGAAATAAGTCATTACACGGGCTCGCGCCTATCTATACCGAGCATTAAAAATCATCGCAAAAGCTTTGCCGGGTTTTCTTGTCAACGAAATTTGTTTGTTCTTAACTTTAACTTAATTCCTTCCATCCGTATGACGTTATTATATTTTTCACAGCTTTAAGTAAGGTCTTTAATTTTCTGCAGGGCTTTTATCACTACTTCTTAAAGCCATTAAAACTTCCTTCCAAACATTGAAATAAATTTTCCATCGGTCAAAGTTTGAAAATTATGTAATTTATGGCAATAATAATAATAATATAAAGAGAGTAAATTACAGCTCGAACGGAGCCGCGATAAAAGTGGAAAATATGCATATTATTTAAATAATTCAGCCTTAATGACAATTCAATTAAGACTAGTGATATTTTAAATTGTAATTTAGCTCAAATTACAAAGGCGGCATATATTTTCATAACTGGATTTAACCGGGTTATGACGTTTATAATTATAATGTTATCATTGCCCAATGAATTTATAATGATTACATTTCGGCGCTTGCAGCCCCACACACGCCCTAATAAAATTTCAATATTTTATCGGACGAATAATATATGCGCATATTCATTTATTCACTCATTGTGGTCTCTCCGCGCGAAAAACACTCCGAATACAATCGGGCTATTTATTAGCAAATAACTCAATGATCCTATCGCGTTTGCCGTAAAAGTAAAATTTCGCACTTTGCCGTTTGATCAAAATCATTTACGTATACAAGTTGAAAATAGAAACATCAAGTTGTCGATATTGGGGATTATTCCGAGTGCAGCTTCTAAAAAGCTCGTACAATTTACCTTTGCGCGGCAGCAAATAAATCTAATTGAAAATATTCCGGTCGACTCTCTAAAAAGTGCATTATTTACATGGAAAAAGATATATAGCCTCCGAGTTGAAAATTATTCGAGTCGGCTTGACAGTAAAGTAAGTCTGGTAAGCGGATTCCACGAAGGTGAAGCGAAAGAAAGTTTGCCCTACTCGGCGAGGGAGCTTTTACCCCGAAACTCTGCTCTAGCCATAGACTCCTTATCGGAGTAGCCAGAAAGTAATTTCATCGGAGACTTGACTGCTGGATGAGAGAAAGGCGCGCATCGATGTATCATCGAAATATTATTGCTCGTCAATCCAGAGTCGAATGTATATATATATATATATATATATATCTACTCGTCTTTGTCTCTTTTCTCCTGAAACTACGAAACACACCGTTGTGAGCCAAAGGCAGAGAGAAAGAGCAGAAACTGAAGAAGCAAGAAATAAAAGTTGGATACTGCAGTCGGTCATGAAGTAGGAAAAAACTAAGACGAAGCAAAAGTCGTTTGTTCTTCTTCTTCTTGAGTCGAGGCTGTAGATAACGGCCGCGGGAGAGATAGGAAAGGAGAGAGACAGAAAGGGAGCGGCAACAAATTTAATTCGATTATCCGTCGATTGCCGAAGCGATACACGCTACCAGCTTTATTTTCTTCTAGTTCGTTAGGTAAGGAGAAGGGTATGTATGGTATTTCAGTTAGTTCAAGGCCTCGGAAAATCTTGGCGCAAATTTCCCGATAAAATTCAACACGAGCATCTCTAGCCGTAAACGGTCATTTTTCCAAGTTTCAACGTCAAGTTGAAACAGCGCCAATTCGTAGGGGTACGAGAGCTGAGGATAAGAGTTTCTCGCTTGTTTTCCTTCAACGATCCATCCATCTTTATACACCACGCCAGACTGCATAACCCTCTCTTGCGTGTGCGCGGGAAAACAAATTGCGGCGACGGGGCGGTCGGGGGACAAACCGGCCCCATAATCCGCCATCGAACTTTCCATCCCGTCCGACTTTAAATCCCCCGTCCCCGTGTCGCGGAGGAGCCTCCGTTCGAACTGCTTCCGCTTTGACTACTTCAAAGTTTGCTTAGCGATGGAAAATTGATCGGCTGGGGCTCGTTGCTCCATACCAACGCCCTCGTTTTTGCCGAGGCCGGATAAGTTGCATTTAATTGAGGAGGATTCCGGCGTTAGAGTCGTTAATTCGTCGGTCGACCGGGGTGTGGAGGGCCCGACGCCGGCCGAGAGCCGAGACTCGTCGAGGGTAAATCTGTCGTCGTCGTCGAGTGGGGAATAACGGCTCGGCTCGCGCGATATAGCAGGAGGAATGCTCCGGCTCGGATCACGTAGCACACGATCTCTCCAAACTTTTCTCTTTGACTTTCATTTTATATCCCTGCATGCCCCCTCCGGCGACGCCGCCGGCACTGCAACGGGAAATTTATATTCGCTTGAACTTGCCGATAAAGTGATTTTTTGCCACGTTATGCAGGAGAAAAAGAGAGAGAGTGGGGCTGAAGGAGAGTTTGCGCCGTAAAATAGCGCACGTATAACGAGCAGTAGATACTTCGGAGTCTGGGAAAACAGCCGTTGATAATGATTTAGGTATTTGCCGCTTCGAATTCAGATTCATTTCCCCGTGGAGGGAGCTTTCTGCATTTTTAACGCCGAATGCGCAATCAATTGTCCGGAAGACGCATTACAAGCCTGAGGCTAATCCGTCATCCTGAGTCGCCGCTCGGCGAGTAGCCAGTGTTTCGCCAATAGCACCGAGAGAGGAGGGCAGGGCCGAATGGGTATCGTGAAATTTTGACCAAGCCAGCAGCAGCAGCAAGAGCAGCACACGCGAGCTCTGCTCATTATTAACGAGCAATCATAATCCCTGGCGGCGGTGGCCTCGCAGCTGCCGAGGGAGGACCGGAATCGCCGAGCTGGATCTAATCCAGGCGGCTTTGTGCGGCCCGATCAAAACTGTCGTTTCGCTTTATAAACCGAGGGAAAAAAAGCGCCGAGGCTCGCATTAATAATATCGAGCGAGCCTCCCCCGTCCGTGCACATGTCCGTGCGTGCGGGAGTGAGGGAAGTTGGTATTTCAGCCGGATTTTCGGGCCGCGATCTCTGATCGGCCGTGATCCGGGCGCTCTTGATTATTCGGCCGGCCTACTTTTTTGCCCCTGCGGGCCGGGTTATCCCCGGCGTTCCCTCCGCCCTCTCTGGATTAGTCTCGTTTCGTTCGGCTGGTTGCGCGCTTGTTGGTGTTTTTTTCCTATTTGTCGGCCAGACGGCTGCCACGGCGGTGGCGACGGCTTTTTCCCCCCGCTTTGCAATGAAGGGATTTTAATTATTTTGCTACCGAGCTTGCACGAGGTAGGCAGGGGGAGGAGGCTATCGGACGTGGCCGTGTTCGCGGCTTCTTTGATGCCGAGTCGAGGTGTAGTGCCGTTGTTGTTGTTGTTATGTTCTTTGCGCCTGCGGCTCCATCGAGCCGTCCTTTTGAACAAACAACATTTTAAGTATTCAACGAGAGCCAGCGGATAATACCGGCGTGGATTATTGAAAAGCAACACGAGTATTTTCGATTATTTACAAGAGGCGTAGGTATAATTCTGTTTGTTGTACTGCGCAGCCCAGCTGGCCTGACGTAATAACACTGATGAATATACAGATGTAATATTCTTAAGAGTTTAGCCTTGAAGATTTAACCTTTTCATTCAAAACGCTATAAAATTTTACTTGAGGTCGGCCCCCGGCTATCCGATGAAACTAACCTCCTCCGCGTTTATCTTACGTAACTGTATGAATAAAATGCACAGTCGCGTAATAAGATAGTCACTTTGAAAGGCTTCCTAACGAAAAAAAGGCCAAAAAGGATATAAAAAGCTTTGGCTCTCGTCCATTACCCAATAACGTTAAACTTGTCTAAAAGCAATAATCCAGATAAAAATTATTCGATTATATTCAACGGAGATAATAGCCAGGCATTCGATCCTCGTGCGGAGAAGAGGAGGAAAATATAACTGTAATATTCCGCAATATGATATCTAAAAACGTGACAAAGCTCATGCATATCGGTGCTTGAGATCAAAGCCCGGCGTGTTCTCTCTCGTGCGCAGTGATAAAAATTAAATTTTCCCCGAAAATCCAAAGCTGCTGAAAGCAAGAGCGGGGCGCGCAAGCTCGATTAGCCGAGCTTTATCTCGTAATTAAAAAGCAGCCTCGCGCACTTTTTAGATATCTCTCTCTCGGGCTGAAAAACAATGGCCAGATGGAATAAGCGTCAAGCTTGACAACCGCGCTCTCCCTCTCTTTCCCTCTCGCTGTCGTCGGCTGTCGCGTCGGGCGCTCGAGCGAATTTTACGAGAAAGCGGCTGCCGCTCGGGCCCGGGCGACGTTATTGCACCGGCGACGAGCCGGCGTAATTGAGCCGTGTCACCTCGGCTCGGTCTTTGCACGCGGCCCCGGCGCTCTGCCTCTCGCCTGCGCGTAAATGCATTCCTGCGCTGACGCCGAATTGATTTCCTCGGAGCAGCGGATAATTAAAGTCCCGCCTACAACACCTTGCGGGCCCCCCGACCAAAGCCAGACTTTTCCCCGACAACACCCAACAGGCATGCGGCGACGGAGCTGGGCATTATTCCTTTCAACTTTCCGCGTTGTTCGGCCCACTATTCCACGCACGCCCGTATATAACACGCCACTGGAGAAAAAGCCGACATTATGATATTTGGCCGGTGCGGGGAGGCTTTGTCCGGGGCTCTTTTGGAATTAGCCGGGGCGCATCGATTGCCGCGTGGAATTTCAGCCATTGTCGCTGGGAAGTGGGGGGTGGCCCCGTGTGTGGCCTTTTTGCCGCGCACTCCCTCCCGAAACTTTTGGCTCGCATACCGCGCCAGCGGAATTTCCTCTTGTTCGAGAGCCTCCCCCTCCGTGCTCGAGGCCCACGTAACACCACCACGCGAGTTTTGGCTGGCGTTTTTGCCTTTTGCGCTTTTGACGAGCCTACAAAAGACGCCCGGGACTTTTTGTCGCGCGTTCACGGCACTTTGATAATTGGAGATCGGGAGTAATTGCCGGGACGCGCGCCGGTTAATTAAGCCCAGCTTATGCGCCGTTAGCCAACGCGTGCGTCGTGTGTGTATACAGAGATGTAATTGAATATAGCCGGGCTTTTTTGTCAGTTGAAAATTCAGCGATTTGCCAAGGTTTTTATTTTATTTGCGCTCGCCCGTTATTTCATCGACCGAGAGTTTGCGCACGCTTTGAGAACGACTGCCGGATGCTTTTTATGTACGACTTATTGGCCGGTCGTTAAATTACGCTCTGCCGTCGTGGCAGTGGTATTATACGGAGTCCGGCTACTCGAGTTCCAGCTGTAAAGGCTTTCACTAAGGATCGCTTGAATGACCGCTCGTGCGGCCCAAGATTCTTCGTGACATTAGCTAAAGGATTTTATTAGGTTGCTTATACTAACAAATGAATTCAGTCGAGCGCGTCGGAATTATTCAGTTAAGCCGCGCGCGATTTTGAAGAGGGCGCGGGAGGGAAGAGCGTGGAAATGGCCGATGCTAACGGGGGATGTGCGTGGTAGGGGAGAACACGCCGAATGACGAATAATTGCGGCAGATTTGCAATTCTACGCGATATATTTCGCAGTGCTCCTGCTTTGCCGAGCGCTGAAGACGCGTATGTTTTCATGACGCTCTAATTGCCTTTTGGGATTTCATTTGCCTGCCTCCCAAGGTATATATGTATAGCTATAGCGGAGCTTAATAAACGTAATAAAACCAAGAAATGGTTACTTTCATAAACTCGAGAATTTGGATATTTCTCGAGCTCACCGTGGAAGCTTATGACGTGGGAGGTACAGCGGTTTCAAAAGCTCCGGCGCGGTTGAGCGAAGAATGCGTGCGCGCGTACGTATACATAATCGGGGCTTTGACGTGCTCCGCACGTTACCTTGGCGCTCTCTCTCGCAAAGTGTGCCGCGGATCCGAGCGCGACTGAAATTTCAGAGCTTCTTTTACGCCCTCCCGTCGCTCCTGCCTCGAGTGGCTTTGAACTAACGCCCCCGTAGCCGTAAAACTACTTTGCCTCACTCTATACTGCAGAATGTGAGCGTGAAACTATACGCAACGTTATGGCTTCGACTAATAACGCCGAGCAGTGAATTAGAGAATAATTTTTCGAGCGGTAAGCTCCCGCTTTATTTTATTTCCACTTGGCAAACTTTTTCTCCCCGGCTGATCTCAGCGGGCAGTAGACGAGCTTCGAGTGTATCTCTCCTGCGCTAGGATGGCCACGAGGAGCACTCTCTGCTTCTCGCCGCTCCGGAGCTGCCTGAATACCCCCTCGAGCGCCTGGCTTATCCTACAGCTCCGAAATCGAGTTTGACTCAAGTCCTCCCCCTCCCCCCTCCGCTCGGCTCTACGCGCTCGTCTTTTGAATAGCCGAGCTTTAAATGTTCGCCTCGACCAACCTTCCGCTCTGGCCTCCGGACTCCTCTCGCCCCTGCTCTTCAATGGTAATCGAATAAGCATGTCTTCAGTTTTTTTCTCGCGCACTCGAGAGAGCCCCTCCCGTGGCATTGGCTCTTTTGCTCTCTTTTCCACCACAATGGCTCAGAGGTGATTTTTGTGCGGCTATTATCGCAGAGCCGACGAATTTTGCAGTTTGACTTGAAAAAATTGTCGAGGGTTCGTGAAAAAGTAGGAAATGCATTAAGCTTAATGGTCCATTTGTTGATTATCGAGCAGTGAATATTATTTTAAAATTGATATTGCTCTTTATGTATAGCCACGGCACAAAAAGATTTACGGTCCCGCGCTCGGCAGCTCTCTCTTTCTGTATATAGATGAAAAATAAGCCCGGCAAAAAGAAGTATAACCATAATCATAAAAGCATGAATTTATTGATACCATATTTCCCGATAAAAAAGACCACCACTATCCCGGATGATCATTGAATTTTTTCAAAAATCTCGAAGAAGACGTATATCATCGAATTTGTGAAAGTTTTTTTTTCCTATTTTAAAAGACTAAATAAATAATAAATCTCGGAACGATTAATCCGATTTGATAGTCGGAGAAAAGACGATTTAAGGGTGGAAAAAGCCGCGGCAGGCACGCGGAGAGAGCCTTACTCGCGAGCGGAGCGCATTCATAACTTTCGGAAACAATTTAAGCTTTTCCAGAAAGTTTAATAGCTTATAAATATATCGCGCGTGACGTTGATATTACGCTCGAATGCCACGGCAGCCCCAGATTCCGGTTCTTCGAACATAAATAACACGTATTTGTCTGGACTGGTAACAAGGTAGAGTCGACGAGCCTAAGCCTGCCCCTCCCCCCTCCTAT
This sequence comes from Anagyrus pseudococci, assembly GCA_030522585.1. Lineage (NCBI taxonomy): Eukaryota > Metazoa > Arthropoda > Insecta > Hymenoptera > Encyrtidae > Anagyrus > Anagyrus pseudococci. The sequence continues at coordinate 20,096 of JAPYYQ010001462.1, forward strand.
ACATATAGCGAGGAGGGCTCTACACGAACCAGCAGCCACGCGACTGGCCTAGGGCATTTAAAAGGCGTTGATTTTGCGTATTTCTTTCTTATCGCACGCAACGCCTTCGCGTCATGCTGCTTTCTCGCCCCCCTTGTCCGCCCATTCTTCCGCGGGCTGTTGACGTAATGCTACAGACCCAGTTTTTCTTCTTATACACTTCTTTTTTTTCGCCCCCTCCCACTTCCGCACATTCGTGATGTTATTCCTCTTTTTTTTCCTTCCTTGGACATTTCGCTGCGCTAAAAATTAAAAGTGGAATGCGGCTAATAAGATTACTCGCTTTATCGCCTGACTGTATATTTAGCTCGCGTTTTCATTTTACAATAGATTCGCTTTCCTCCGTTCGATTAACCTAACGCGAGCAGATTATTTAAAAGAATAATTCAACGGCATTTGCGGTAAAAAGCGTCGAGAGCAACAAAGCGACAATTTCCAAGATACATCCGCAAAGTCGCAACGAATTTATTCGAAAGCCGCGTAAACACGATGTGTATCCCGGGATCTGTAAAATAAGCTAGTGGGGGTTGGGGGTTTAGAGAGCGCTCAGAGAGCTAGCGGAAGCAGATACGCCGAGCTCTCTCTCTCTCTCTCTCTCTCTCGCGGTTTCCCCCCCCCCCCAAAAAGCATTAGTTAATTTACGAAGAGCCCGAGGGCGTAAGTGACGCCCGAGAGAGAGAGAGAGAGAGAGAGAGAGAGAGAGAGAGAGAGATGCCGGCAGTGGCGCGCTATAATCCGCGGCGGCCCCAAATTTCCACGCCGCCGCGGCTGTATTATCCCCGAGCTTGCGGGTATGGCCTGGCGGAATCGAGGTCGCGCGACCGTAAAGCATCCCCAGCGACCCGCGCGAGCGTGTACCTGATATTTTCGGCGAGAGTCCCCGCTTCGACGCAACGAAGGCTCTCGGCTGCTCTCGACCTGTTGCCGGTTTTGCAAAGTTCCGGATATAAGGGTGACACGCGCCAGGCCGCTACACTGCAACAAGTTTCGCCAGGCCGCTCGTAAAAACGAGCCGACCACAGCTCCGTTTGGCCAGTTCAATAACGTCCTCGGTCTATCGAGAGGGCTTTGTTTGTCTTCGAGAGCCGACCTATCGCCCCTATAGTTCTCAGCTGTAGTATACGTATAATTCGTAGCGGGAAAAACTCGGAATTTCAATATTATTCAAGTATACTGGCTCGTCTAAGGCTATAAAGACGTCCATAACGGTGAGTTTCTCGTAAAAAATTAACAGAGTTAAACCGGGGGGAGGGAGTTTGCCGAGCACACAGGCTGTGATAGCGCGGCCGGGCGAGCTCTCTTTCTCTCTCGCTCGTACGCGCGCAAAACTTGGAAAGGCCGAGCTTTCCGTGGCAAAGGAGGTCGATCCCCGATACGATCTTAAAAGTGTAATTGCGTGTAGCTCTTGGGACAACGTTCGCTGGCTGGCAGGAGGAAGTGCCGGGGGCAGCGGGGGGAGAAATCCTAGGTCGACGAGAAAACGGAGCAAGAGGTGTAGCAGTCGCGTGCGCTCTCGCGCGTGCTATAGCTCGCGAGTAACTTTTACCGATCCCCCGGCAAAGTCCTCAAGCGCGCGCTAACCGGCAAAGTCGCTGCAACAGTCGGCTGCATTGTCTCGAGGAATAAAAAAATGGAAAAAAAACCGAGACGACAGAAAGAGAGAGAGAGAGAGAGAGATCCTTTTCACAAGGAGGACGGTTAATTTTGCAGCTGCCCTGGGAAAAAAGGAATAACCGGAATAGCGCGCGGTTCATCCGATGTGTATATATATACATCCGCGGCGCCCATCCTCCTGCTCGCTCGCTGAATAATGCATAGCCAAGTCCTCGATCGAGTGCGCTCTAAAAGCGCCCTCGAGCTTTTTGTCTCGTCTCAAATTTTCAACGCGTAGTCTGTCTCTTTCGGTATTTCGAGAATCGCGCGTGAGCGATTCGCCCTCCCCCGCACTTCTTCAGCGTGCACAAGCGCGTACTTCTCGCAAGGTTACAAAGGAAGAGAGTACGGGGGCCTCGCTATCGTTTCGCAATAATTGGGACGCAGGCGAGCGCGACAGGAGTCTGGTGGCTGAAAGTTAAGCTGCTCGTAATGGCCATTCGAGCGGTTTCGGGTCTTTTCGTGTACGCGGGCGTAATACAGCGAGAGCCAGGCCAGGATGAATTAATGTCTCTCTTTCTCTCGGCAAGTAGCCGTGCCGCTGGGAGGGAGACGTATACAGCTGGGTTATTATACTCGCATTTCCCGGGGGAATCGATTTTTCCGCGTTAAATGGCCCGTGATGCCGCTGGGGGATGATGTTTTATCGGGCAAGCAGCTTCGCTCTCGATGAAGATTATTTTGAAATTTCCGGCAAGCTCCGAGTATCTCTCCCGCTCGCTCTCTTGGCATAGAAATTCACGGAATGCCCATAGCGAATATCTTACGAGCTTTATTATGCTCCGCCGGCCGCTCTCTCGCCGACGTCTACCGATGCTTTTCAATTTCGTGCCCTTCCACATCTCCCTTGATGGACGGATCCCATCAATACACGGGCTCTCGGGCACATTTAACCGTCGCCACACTTGAGAGCCCTCTCTCTCTCTTAGCTCCACCCACCCTCCCTCTCTCTACTCTCGCTATACTGGGCGCGTCGATTGAAAATATCTTCGAAGCGAAATAACAAGCATCCAAACGAAATTCGAGATCGAATAATTCTTAGAATGCCGAGTGCCATCATTATCATATTCGCCATTCTTTAGAGAGTTGAAGTTATAATATAATAACGCGATCTCGCCAGCGGAGCGTATAGTAGCAAGCCGCGCGTTAAATTTCCACGGCGTACACACGCGGTAGTAATATCGGGGAGCATGCTTATCTCTCGCGAGGTACATTAAAGCGAAGGCTTGAGCGCAGAGCAAGCCATAACCAAGAGTGCGCTTCGGAGCCCGAAAAGATTCAATCGTCCGGATCGTTGTGGATGCCGAGAAGGAGATCGCGAGAGGCTCGCGCAGGTTTGCCCTTGCCCGCGCGCGCCCGGTTACGAATGCATGGCCCGACCCCTGCCAATGTCGAATTTCGCCGGAAACCGCACGTACACATAGAGAGCGGCTGAAGGGGAGGGAGGCTGTGTGGGGGGTGGCGGGCAGGCTCGGCGCAGCGTGAAAAATACATAGCGCGTCGCGGATGACGCACGCGCGCCTCGAGCGTGCTATCGCTGCCGGCTTAATTTTTAAATTTTGTGCATCGCCGCGCGTGCTAGCGGCGCCAGCGCCAGCAGCTCCGAGGCCACGTGCTCCGACTACACCTTCGCTGGTCAGTTCCCTCCCTCTTTTAGCCCCCCTTGACGTCAGCTTCACGTGGCCAGCACGTCAGCCTGGCTGATATCGTACGGGCTTTGCTGCTGCCGGCGGGGGCCGACGCTCGATTAATTTTTCAGCTTTGCTAATTGGGCTTGAGAATAACGGATATTTGTGTTCGAGCCTCTGGCCAGCGATTTTCGAGCGCTCGGCCGAACTTGTTTAGCCGCCTGAATTATATGTGGGCGTTTTTGCCGGGCAACTGCGCTCCGACCGATTAGTCCGGATATTGTATATATACATGCGATTACGTCGACGGACCTGCGGCTCTGGGTTAATGAATTTTCGTTGAGCACATACATGCCGAATGTATAGTGGGGTGCGGTTGCTCGCTGCGGGCGAGGCAGGAGCAGAGAGAGAACCGAGAATGGCCGCTGCCGGTAGTATAGCAGCGGAAGCAAAGAGCTTTCTATACCTTTTGGCCCGGGGAATTTTTGGCCGTGATTGCAGGCTCCTTACTGGCTACGTGCCAGTCCTGATAATACCGTCATTTACATACTGCTCCCCATGCCCTCTGCCGCAGCGCCTCAGAGACTCGAGATGCGTTGGGAAAAGGGAGAGCCTGCGAGAGCAGCCGGATGCCGGGGTCACAAGCGTCCTCGGCTCCTCGCTCGGAAGACCTAGGGGACAAGGGGCTTGATTTCTCCTTGGCCGCGATGAAAATCTTAATTCAGGGCAAGTTCGACCACTTAGCAACCTCTCCATTGAGTAAGCGAGCGGTATCTTTTCCCTTCTTTTTTTGGACGTGTCTACTCGCACTTTAAAGCACTTGGGTAGGCGGTACGTGGGCGTAGGTCGCTCGTGGGGTTGGAGGGAGAAGAGAAGTTCTCGGGGTGTGATTCTCATTTTGGCGGAGATATCCGGGCGCGAGGAGCTTTTCACCAACTGCCTGTATCCACTTTACAAGAGGCTTGCGAAATAGAGTTGAGAGACGTTTTACGACGTCGGAGCGGCTTGATAAATTGCTCACACGACGCGACTGCCGCTCTCGGAATAAACGCTCTCCCGCGCTATTTCCATTTACAGATTTGACAATTTTAGCGGCAGCGACAGGGCTCGGAGAAGAAAACGCATTTGCCAAATGGAGCGACACTCTCGGGAGGCGCGTGGAGCTGGAAAGAACTTTTGATTTTATTTCGAGGCTCGTTTACGGGATGCGCCCTCTCAGGACTCGTCCGGCTTTGTCGGCTGCAGCTGCCCCCCGAGCAAATAACGGCTAATTGTAGATTGTCGAGAGCAATAAAGCAGGATATTTGCCAAGCCTGGACAGAGTAGTACGGAAGAGTCCGGTTAGCTCGTAAAAAGCTACACGTGCGCCAGAGCAATCCCGATAGCGGGGGCGCTAAACAAACCGGGAGAGAGAGAGAGCAGCCGGCGTTTTAACGAGCATCGCAGGAGCAGGAGCAGCCGAGAAAGAGAGAGAGAGAGAGAGAGAGAGAGAGAGAGAGAGAGAGAGAGATCAACCCCAGCGTTCGATTAAAGCGGAATGTAGCCGCTCTCGCTCTGGCGCAGACGAGACAAAGCCGGGCCATCGGCTTTCGGCATCAGCGGCTCACCAGCGCTTGGCTGCTCCTCTTGCTTTCATCCGGCGCACGTGCAACGGCAACGGCGGCGTTTGCTTTACAGCAGCGACTCTGCTGTATACTGCTCGCCGCGCAGGATCGGCCAGATATCAGCTCGTTGCCACCGGATTGCGGTGCGAAGATGACGGATCTCTGTCAGCCTCCCCCGCCCCCTCCCCTTGCGACCCCTGTACGCGGATGTTCTCGACTTCAGCTGCTCTCGAGGTGATTTTCCCGTTCTACGCTTATTCCTTGTTTACCTTGCGCTTGTCGGATGATGAATTCCAATTGAAATGAATGCCTTGTTTGCCATAAGCATTTAGCTGAAAGGATCTTTTGTGCGAATTAACCCAAAGTCGTTTTAATTGAGTATTAGTAATAACGGACGTTTTCGTTTGGAAATTCGATGCTAATTGAAATATTTTATTAAAATACGCGTGACGTGGATGGAAGTGGCCTCGTGATGGATGACGGCCTACTTGGAAAATGTATATTCATATGTAATCGTGACGAAGAATATGTTTGTCTGTGTGCGCCTGTGTGTTTACGCGCATGGATAATGTTTGCTCAAAATGTTAATGAAAATTTGTCATTTAAATATTTAGACGCATTATTAATGCGATTAATGTTGGAACAGCTACGTCGCCGCTTATTTGCCTACGTATTCCGTTCAAAATGTGCGTTGCGCATTAAAAATTGAAAATTACTCTTTCAACGCGTACCGAGTAATTTAATTAGTCGAGAAAACGACAGGTGATCGTGAAAGTAATCGCAGCCGCTGTTTACCTTTAAAGTGTTCACTCGCTATTGAAAGCTGTTGTAGAAACGTACTCGTCGTCTGGAGGAGTATTGATTTAGAGACAGTCACGAGGCTGCAGTGTAATGGTACGTAAGCGCACTGGGGATGATGATGGGATGTTTCTTAACATTAATTTACGAGTGACTTGTGGAAGGCAAATGGCGGGACAGGGCGTCAGGCTGATATTAGCAAACCGATATCACCGCAATTCTGGGTCAACACCTTGATAGGATATTAACTGCCGGGCGAAGAGGACGAATTGCGCTGTTAGCCAAATTGGTCACTTGCGGCCCAGCGAGCCCTCGCTAATCCAGCCTCTCCCCCGAATAATGCACTATTTTGACAGAGAATATAATTTATTCACCGGCTGCTTTTAACGTTATGATACTCCATTATAATAACGAGAAACGCGCCGAAATTTTCCAGCCCCCCCCCCCCCCGGACCCAAGGCCCGCACTAAAAATTCGATATGCGCCCGAGTTACAGTATACACATCGGGGAATTAGCGTATACGGAAAGTTTAGCGAAAATTGAAACAGCCGCGTGTCGCGTTGAGAGAGCGCGAGCGGATGGGATCGAATTAAAAAGCAAAAACTCAATAAAGTCCTCGAACAGCTGGCGCGCAGCCCTCGGTAACGGCGTTACCAAGTTTCGCTGGGGCAATTTCGAATTCGCGCGTCCCAGCGACCTTCCTTGCGTCTGACCCGAGCCGGGCCCTAACTACTGACACGATTGCGTTCTCGCGGCTCCTCTCCCTTCGTGTATGTAGAGAAGCAGGCAACGCGCGAACATGGCGGCGGAGCCCGTATACCAACACGTGTATACACTGGCATACGCTCGCGGCTTGTTAGCGGAAGCGTTTGCTGATTAGGCGATGCTGGTCTTGCTTTGTTCCCTCTGCATCGAGCCTCCTCTCCCTCTCTCTATCTGGCACATATTGAGTCGCGATTCTCTCACGTCGACGGGAGTGCGAATTTTACGAAAAAGAGATTATTTGTTTAAATGGAAAATTAATTGCGCCACCGTAGTTTTTCGTCACTCTTTCCATTATTTTTACTAGTCGCGCGGTATTTTTGTCGGACCTTTTGGATTGAGTCAACAGCAGAAGCTTTTATCGAATTACGCGTGCGGTTCTGTTTATAAAGTTAGAAAAGCTCTCGGTATCGGATTATTTCGTAGTCTTCTGTCTATTTTACAGCTTTTACAATGAGGAAGAGTGGGTAGGGTGGGGTAAGTAGAGGTAATTTTAAATCGAGATTAGCCGGATTATTTCTATCGCGCTTCATCGGAAACGTAATTTCCATTACGTTTAGCCGCGTGGCATATAGGTCTGAAATATTAATCGGCATAAATATAAGTGCACGATGCAGATCCGTTGGAAACTACATATCCGCGTATTATGTGTGCAACGGTGCACATATATAGCTGCGGGGGCTTACGTGCAAAAGTAATTAGCCGCATAAATATGAAACGTCACATAAGCATAATGGCATTAGTGGATCGACAAAAATAATGCTATTCCGGTAGTCAGGCTGTGCAGGCTTTAAAAAGCCGAATGCGATCGCAATCTTAAATTAACTTTCCGTATTGCCGGTCTGCGTAGCCGTAGCAGGCCGCCGGAATAACAAGCGGAATGAAAGCAGGTGCTAAGCAACCGGCCTCACATGAAAAAAGCTCGGCCCCGCGGAAAAGAAGAGAAGCCGCGAGCTACATTTAGAGATCCGTCCCGTGCTTTTTCGCCCGCTTATCAGCAGGTTATAAGCCCCTGCTTCCGCGAATTCCACATCCATTTTCACTTATATTCCCGCGACCTCAATTCCTCGTGAAGTCGCTGGGCTGCAGCACAGGGCCTTCTTGCCAGCCATAACTGCCTCGGGAATCCGAAAGCCCTCTCTCAGCATCGCGCCTGGGAGGGAAAAAAAGGAGGAGAGGCACGAGAGGAGGGTTACGAGTGGTGAAGCGCCGTCACGCGAGCACAACTACCAGCGGCAGCAGCAGCTTTCTGCCTCTTGCTTAGGAAGAGGGGGAGCTGATGCGAGCGCTAGTTCCGACTGGCGCGCCGTCACACTTTCGCCCCGGCCTCCATTCAGCGCGCGGATCATCCCCCCGGCCCTGCGTGGCATACGCTCCTTTTGTCGCGCGCTCCACTGCCGGCTCGAGCTTTTCCTCCCTCGGCCGACTTTTCTCTCTCGTCCCTCGGCTACTGGCTTTGCCTCCCCACCTTAGCCACCTCACGGATCGCGACATGACGCGGACGCGTTCTCGCGCTCGGATCCACGCCCGACGCGTCTGCTCTCTCTCTCTCTCTCTTTCACTCTCTCGTGTTATAAATAAAAATGGATCACGTGATAGCTTCCCACCGCCCAAGACCGACAGTTTTCCACCCGCTCCTTCCTATATAGTGCTGGCCTCGCGTCTTTGATTCGGATGTTTCAGGGGATAATAATCCACCTGTCACGCTATTTATAGATCACGGAGATAAGTTTCTTCGGGCTAGGGTATAACCGAATGTCCACGATATTGCCTGGGACCTTAATATTATCTCCGACTAAATTTTGCCACAGACAAACGAAGAGCTGACCCTTTTCGATAGAGTTACAAAGCGGAGAGTAAATTCACGGGTTCGGGATTTGAATGTTTCATTCAGCAACTAGGACGCTCGGTATTTTTTACCTTAAAATCATTATAGACTTGGAAATCCGCATGAATAATGAAGAGGGACCAAGGAAACTTGCAAGAATAACGGATTAATTTAATTTGGTCATTTCGTGTCATCTGGACCAAACGATCGTTTCCTTTTGAAACGACAAGTAGAAGAGCAGGAATAGAAATGAATACAAACGCGCAAACGCTTTTAAAACGGAGTTATAACGATATTTAAAATAAGAATTATTCAGTAATACCAGAGCGGAAGCATCAATTTCATTTTATAATCCTACACTCATTTACTAAATATCACCTGAAACGCTTGAATTCCCGTCGACTATTAGTTTTTGAATTATATTCGGTGCTATAAAAAAATATTAGATATCAAACGCACGTATAAGTCGTTATATAAAAAAAACCACAGCGGTTAATCAATATTTCACATTTATACGCCGCTCTAATTCCATGTTATTATGAAAATTGCGACAATGTATCATTAAGTTTTATTGATAATCATTGATTTATAAATATTCAGAGGCTTTTCGTCTCGAGAGCGAGGGCTGCTTTTTTCAAAAGCCACCCACTCCCTCAGCGATGCGAGAGCACGAGCTGGCTGTGGAACGTTTTTAATTCGCCTCGCTTAGTGTATTATTGCGTGCTCAGCGGGTGTAGTTTCCTCGAGATTTTTAAAGAAGATATATCTCGAGGGCTAAAAAAGGGCATACGTTTTTCGGGCTTCGCACGGGACGCGAGCGGAGTTGGCTGGAAAAATTTGCGCGAAAACCATCAAGTAAAACAAAACTTGAGATGGCAGAAGTTTCAGCGGACCATAAGCCTGAGAAGTTTGCCCTCTCTAAAAGCAATCTATTAAAAGTTCTTGCTATATTTACCCTCATAAAAATGGATCATTCTTCTCGCGCTCTGCTTTTATTCCCGCCGAGATAATAATTGTTAAAAAACGCTTTAACACGCCATTATTATCATTACCATTATCATTATTATTATCATCATCCTACACATTTTTATTAGCTCATCAAACGAAGGAGAGGCTCTATTAAAATTTCAATCAGACTTTATGGAAGAAAAACGGATGGCTTTATACATATAAAAAAAGTTTACCGTAAAAAATTCAATTTATTTCTCTAAACATATGGTCGATAAAAGATTCATTCCGAGAAAATCGGCATTACGACTCCTCTCTTGCGCGTGTCTGAGGGGGGATATGAATAAAAAAAAGGCGTAAACATTAAAGGAGCGAGGAAGCGAGGAAAAAGCCATTGGGGAAGGCACGGGGAGAAGGATGGGAACGACAGGTGTCCGAAATTCCGGGGCACTCGTAAAAGCCGAGGCGGCGGCGGAGGAGGAGGAGGAGAAGGAAGAGAAGCCGTCTAGCCGGCGCTCCTATGCATGTTGCAAATAAAAGCCGGCGGCGTATCGATCCCGGCCGCGCCCGCGAGCCAGAAAGAGAACGAAGAGGGAGCTGAGGGTGGCTGGGGGTGGCGATAATGCACGTGGCTTGTCCTCCTCCCGATCCCAGCGTTGAGAGGCTTCGATTCCCTCGGACCCCGAGGAGCAGAATGCAGCCGATGGATTTGACTCTCGCGGTCGAAATAAGACCCTACTAGTCGCTCTCACTCGCGTATTTTCCAGGCTCTTTTTCTCCTTCTCTTATTCTCTTTGGCTTTTGTTCCGCGACTTTGGCCGGTTTATGAACGACTTCTGATTACGCCAGCCGCGGTTCGGAAAAAAACTAGGTTGGATACGGTATATACGTATAAGTACAGCGGCATTTGTGTGAGGGGGCGGTTGTGTGTATTGGCAACGGCTTCGAAATTAGAATATCCTTCGAGTTTCTTTTTTTCTATTCTCGCAGGTATAGTTGAGCGCTTATTAATAATGTATTGGAGCCGCGGGGGGCGAAGTTATACGGGAATTAAGACCAGTCGTTTCGGTAGACGTGCCCAGCGTCGAGATAATGCAAATACATTAGCATACTCGAGCTTATATCTCATGACGGATCGCGGCTATTTCTCTTCGTTGCCCCCGGACTCTATATGTTTGCCCCGCTGATATTCACTTAAAATCTCGTTATATGCACGTGGCAGAAGTCGGGTTCGTTTGACGCCTGCATTTTACCTCGCTCATTTCGAGCAACCCTCCCTCATTGATAACAAGAAATTTAATAACAAAACGAAATAAGAAAGCCAAGTTGAGTGTAGTTTTGGCACGCCAGTCTGTCCATTAACTTGTGCAACTACTCGCGAATTGCGAATGATCGATCACCAGCTGTGCTTTGAATATCAGCCAGAGTAACAGCAGCAGCGGCAGCAGCAGCTCGTTTAATTCGACCAAACCTCGGTCGGTCTCGAGTGGCACGTGGAAGTTTGCCGGGGGAGTTAAGAAAACGTAGGCCGCATAATTAAATTGGCGGTCGACGGCCGACTTTGACGCATATGCTGGCGCCCGGGAGAGCGGCTGAGAGAGCGAGATAGCTCGTTAATGATTGAGCGGAGGAAGTTGAGGCTCGGCTCAGCGACCGCGTTAATTCTACACTTACCGGCACGTTGTTGCATCTTCGCCGGCCGCTCGGCGGCAGTTCTCTCTGCCCCTCTGCATATTCACGCTGAGCCTACACGGGCCTCCCCCTCAATTTAATCAAGGAGAACATACTCGAGGGTATTAGCTTTGTTCGCGCCTTTCTCCTCCCCACACACACGTACTCGCTGTTCATCCTTTAACGAACCTTAATCTCCGGGCGTTTTTCTGTTTCGTCTCGACGTTAACTCCCGACACGCTAGAGAATTTATTTCAAGTTTTAAACAATACATTAGTACAAAAATTACACACAGCTACGTCGTCCTCAATTGCCATTTTTAAAGCGTCCGAGAAAGAAAAAAGTGAGACAGTGAAAGAAAGAGGAAGGTGTAAGGTGGGGTTTTGGTGTGATTTTGTTAGGCTGCGCGGCCTGGTTTACATGCAAATATTATTCAAATTTCTATGCATATCCTGCGGCAAGTCGTAAAATCGCATCAACCTATGCGGGCCAGCGCGCGCGGCGTTAAACGATAAGCGGCGTGTTTCCGCGCGACGAGAGGAACTCCGATCAATCTCGCTTTTCTACCCCTACAACCATTCCCGATCTCTCTCTCACGCTCTCTTGCATCGCAAGACGCGACACATTTGCTCGGAGCTGCTGCTCACACGAATAAACTACTCCCAGTGATATATCTGAAAGACCGATACGCTGCGTACATTCCTGTAAAATATCCCATTGTGTACAACGTCGGGGACTCCATAAAAGCGTTAATGTGGAAAGCCATATAGTTACACAGTACGCCTTTACTGTCTACGCACAAAAAGTACCCAATAATAACCAAAATATTATTTTGAGCCATCGAATAAATCGGTACACACTGATGGGTCGGATGAAGTTAGACAACCCATACACAAACGCAAGAGTAGACCCCTACCGCCAAGTAGCTCACTATGTGGAGGGGGGTGCTACAATGACAACAGAAGAATCTTTCAAAAGGCTCCAGTTCTGCCGGGTACCACTTTTCCATATGTGTGCTGCTATCGATATCGATTCGTATCTAATAGTTGAGAGGTCATTGTAGTATTTGACTCGCCTGTGAAGACTATTCTTGTGATGAAGTGGCCAAGATACTCGGCTTGTCAAAATCCTAAGCTTGCAAGAGAAATGGATAAAACGGTACATGAACGTGGACAATGGTTGGAGTTTCGACTCGTGAACTTTGGCATGGATAGCGTCACTGTTCTCATAAAAGCGCATTCGAACATTGGCGCAGAAACAATTTAGCAGAGCTCTTCTTTGAAAAACAATCAACTTGGCATACAATCAAAGGCGAAAGGATTGGATAGACGCACGTGAAATGTTCTCAGAAAAAGAGCTAAGAAACTACTGAAAGAGAATACAGCGAATGAGATAGCAAAGATTTATTCAATTTCACGCGATGAAGCGATAAAGTTAAAGTCGACCGGTAAAGTATTAAAACCTGCTCTCGTGGCTGGACCCGGGCGCAGCCGATATAATCCATTGAGTGCATCGTCTCGGCTCTCGGGGAAAAAAAGGGAACTGAGTGGGCCGCGATATAAGCCTTTAACAGAGAGCCGCGTCCGTCGGGCGTTAATGCGCCTGCGAAACGGCTTTGGCGCCCGGCCCGACCGGCCTGCATTTCTACCTCGCGCTCGTCGATTAGCCCCGCAATCCCGTGTCTTCGCGAGTCCCCCCATCCCGCCAGGACAGAGCAGCTAACACGCGTCTATTCCCACGAGCCGAGCTGTACGGCTCGCGCGAGTTTCTTGGCTTATTAATGGCCTCGCGCCGAGCACTCTCTGGCTTTTACGAGCAGGAGACACACTCGTCTCTCTCTCCCTCTCGGCGACTGTCGCCGCCCACTACTATTCCCCTGCCTGGAATTCGAAAGTGCTAACTCTCGAGCTTTAACCCTCTTCTCTCTCTCTCTCTCTCTCTCTCTCTCTCTCTCTCTCTCTCTCTCCCTCTCCCTCCGCCTCCCCCCCCCCCCCCTCCCCCCCCCCCCCCCCCCCCCCCCCACGGACGCGCCGCCGGCTCTCCCGTATATGCTTGTGCGCTAGCGTTATTATTATTAAAGTTGCGCGCCAACTCGTTGGAATAATGTTTTGCGAAAACGGCAAACAGCAGCAGTGACGCGTGGCAGTTTGGATTTTCACGAGGTCCACTGCGTAATAATACACGAGTCGTCGCGCCGAGAGTGAAAAATCGCGTTTGTTCTCCGTTTGGCATCCGGAAAAAAAGAAAATAAGAGAAAATAAATAAAAACGGAGCAGAAAAATTGATACGGCCCGACGCGTGTCTAATGCCCTCGTTCTCATTTATCGCGAGCGCGTTATTTGCCCGAGTTTTCCCGGCGTAACGCGAGACCCGCCGCTCGGGGGGTAATTTATCGCGCTTTAGCGATGCGCGATTTGTCACCGGGGCAGGCTCTCGCGGACGCGGAGGCTCGTACCGGCCGATCGGCCCAAAGCGCCCGGCTGATATAAATTTTCCAATAAACCGTTTCGCGGCAGTGCGCCTCCGCGGGCACGTTGCCACTGTTATGTATGGCGGTGAAAAAGGAAAGCAAAGAAATACGTCGTCGCACTCGACGACGACAATAGCTGCCTCGCGAGATAAAGCTGGGGGTCGGTGCGCTCTGCTCGGCGAACAAGACGATTGATAAGACGGGACAGAGAGAGAGAAGAGTATTCAGAGCCCAGCGAGATGACAAGCATAGAGATGCGAGTGGCATCCCAAGGATCCAGCGACAAAAAGCTCGCCCATTCTTTTTCCCAGTATATGTGCAGCTCTCGAGCCGGCTGGAGTGCTCGAAAGCGAGTAGTCTCGAAAGCCTGAGGCAGTCGCCGCGCTCCGGGGTCGGTGAGGAGGGGGGGTGGGGCACAGAGGAAACAGGCTTCGGAGAAGCTGCCAGTCATGCTCGCTCGGGCGGGCATGGAAGTTAGTCCCGGGCGCACCGACGGAGACTGTATCCGCTCGCTCCGGCTGGATAGATAAGCGGAGAGGGGAGGGGGCTTGACTCGGGCTTCTTGGGGGTGGGTGCAGTGCTGGCTGGCGTCTAGATAAAAGTATGCACGGCCGGCTCGTCTTCGGAATGCAATTCGCTCGTCAGCGCGGGGGAGACTGCAGCCGCTGCAGCAGCAGAGGGGGGGGACGGGGGAGTAAGGACAAAATCGATGCACGTGTCCGCGGCTTGCTCGCTGCAGCTGTATCAGCCCCGCGCCGTGTGTATGTGTATTTTATCGGGCTCTGGATCAATGCCGAACGCCCGGCAAGTTGGTCGAGGCGCGTCGGAATATAACGACGGGCCGGGCTCTCGCACGCGCACGCAGCGGAAATTCACGATAGAACGCTTGCTTTGCCGGATATGCGATTATTCTCGATGGGCTATTACCCCCTGTCCCCCCGACGATGCTCCACTGATCCGCGACTTTGCGTTTGCGCGCAAGCTCTACAGTCATATTGTCGGAGATACGAGCTCTCTCGGCCTGCATCGGAAAAGTGTATCGCGCTCGAGACCGCTTTTACGCTCGTCGCGTACTAGTCCCCTCCAGCGACGATCTATGCGTATGATATAACCACCAATGGAATTTTCGGGAAATCTGGTTGACTCGAAGCGACGAGTATGGGGCGCAGATAAGAAAACTACCGAGCTATAAGCCTCTCCACCTGCACTAAATCTACAGCTCCAAGACATCAAGCCCCCCTCCCTCTCTCTCTCTCGGGTCTATCCCCCGCGAGATCTCATTTTGTGTCGCAGCTTCGAGAAAAGAAAGGCGCGCCTCGCGGAGACACGAGCGTCGCGCATGCAGGGTTAAATCAAACGCAGTGCCAAAGTGCGCGGTACGAAAACAGCGCACATCCGACTCGGTTAAAACCGACCCGGCGAGGCGCATTAATGAGAGAAAGCGGAATTCAGGCCTAGCACACACGACGTTTCTTTCTTTTTCCTCGCGCGTCGTATTCTCACGCGGAGGCTTTTTATCCGGCTGGGTACTCTCCCCTTGTCACACGTCGGCCAACTCGAGGGTCCGTCTCGTCGGAGCCTCTGCGCTCTCCAGTCGACATACAGGCCTCTATATGCATATGTATATGTAGATGTATGTAGGTATGTGGGTAGAGAGCGCGACGCTTCTCCGGCCGGGCGTGCCGGTTATTCAAAGCATCTGGCGCGCCTACACAGCTGCGCCAAAGCGTTTTATCATTATTATTATTATTATTATTGCTATTATGGTTACTATTGTAGGATCGTTGCTCTTGGTTTTTTGTCTCTCTCGACGCGCGTGTGACTCACGAGCCGCAGGTGAACTAACTGTGCGAGCGTTTTTAATTCTTCGTAATCTCGGGATTTATCAAAGACGTATATGCTTGAGACTCGAGCTACGTGTAGCACAGCTCGCCATTTTTCTTTGCGGCTTTGATCACATTTTTCCCCTCGGCCTATGCAGTTGTTCGGTTATTTTACACAAGCTGCTTCTACAGCTATACGTGCGGGATTAAGACGCTAGCTTTGGTACGCGCGCCGGCAAGTCGAGCTCTCTCGTGCTATTAGTCGGCTTGGAGAGGATAAAACTAAGTTAGCGTAAATAAGGCAAGAGAAGAAAAAAAAGAGCTTACACGCTGGCGCGAGCTAGAGAAAATAGTGATTCGAAAAGGGGGGGAAGCGCGCGCGGAAGAGATCCCAAATTTTCGCAATCACACTTTATTGTTACTGGCTATGACCGATTTTAAACATTGATTCGGCCATTTCGCGAGAGAGAGAAAGAGAGAGAGAGAGCCGAAGCCCGGCAGCCGGCACTAGCGGCAATTCTCTACCGCCCGTATTTCCCGCCTGCAATCTCGCCTCCTCCTTTTTTTCCTCCAGCTACTCCCACTCCATCCCGGCTCCGAGTAGCAGTAGTAGCAGCAACAGCAGTAGCGAATCGGCCGCTACCGCCGCCACCAGCCGACGATGTGAAAAATAGATGTTCGCAATCTTCCTCTGCTTCTACTGCCTCTCACCCTTTTCTCTCCCCCCTCCCATCGTGTACCTCGTCCCCTGGCCTCCCCTCACCTCCAGCGGCCCATCCATCGCGCCCGCGCGCGAATCTTTTCCCCCCGGCTGCGGATCTCCCCCGGCACCGAATTTTTCGGCCTGGGATCGCTATTACGCGCGCCGATGCGTGAAATACGCCGTCGCGCGAAACCGCTCGGGCATGTATCAATTGGATATCTTTTCCTCTTCCCCTTGCCAACCCCCCTTTTACCTATCTATCCACATTTTTCTATCTTTCTTTCAGTAGAGGCAAACTCGCGGTAGGCCCACACGCCTCTATAATCATGGGGTGCGACTGGCCACAGATTCGGTTCACTTTTGGCTTACCGCTCCAGCAAAGTCGTATTTTTGAAATTAGGTCGATCTTCCACCCACGACTTACACCCCCTTGTCCTTTTCGACATCCCAGTGTCTGCGACCCATCTCGTCATAAATAAATGCTGATTATGCCGCTGCAGTACATTCCCTCTCACGCGACCCCACTGTTCCTCCCCCTGCTAGGGTTGATTCAACTTTGTCATATTTATTCTTTGATTTGGCATGTCGATATTTTTTACCTGAATTTTTTAGCCGCTCGCTGCATCTGCGGCAGAAGGAGGGGGGATTTATGCAGGTCAGCCGAGCGACGAATATCTTAAAATTCAATAGCGCAATTCTCGTATATCCGAAATTTGCGTTATACTTAATCCCCCGCATAAATATTTCAATTTTGCAAATATTGAATTTTTCAAATACCTTTCCATCAAACCACGCGCGCGTGAGCTGAACCGTTGAAGCGTTTCCAACCAAATCAGGCTATTTTCCGACTTTTAATTCAAAGTTTTTTTTCAATAAATTCTCTCAATTTATCACCAGCCATAATTTACATCTCGAGTCGATCGGAAGTAAAAGACAATATAATTTCAGACGATGAGTTTAAAAGTATCCTCAACGATACGTAGGGCTACACTATAGCCCGAGCATTCGAGCAGAGCTTTAATAAAAGAGCATGCACTCGGGACAACAATGAAATTCGAAAGAGAACATGCTGGGAATTGATAATTCAGAAGAGCGTGTAGCGCGGAGGGAGGGTCGGGTGGAACGATCGTTGCTCGCGACAGGCATATTTTCTACAAAAGACCTCTCTCTCTCAGTTGCGCGAGAATGGAATCTTATAAATTTCGAGGGGAGCTGGGGAGTGTCCAGCAGGCGCCTCCGTCTGGCTCTCTATATTTGTTATCGCTTTCGACCGAGTGGCTCTCTCGCGCTGGAGAGGAAAAAAGGAGCCCGGGAAAAGCCGGTCGATAAGCGTCGTGTGCATAGTTTCGCGGGAGAAAGCCCGGGCCCCGCCATCGCTTTCCCACCTCGCGCGAGCGGATAGCTGCCGATGAAAGGGGACGCTGCGAATAAAATATGCCCCCCGTCTATCCGAGCGCTCCGATCGAGCTAGCCTATTGATTAAAGCATTTGCAGCTTCTTTCTACTGGGTTGAAATGAAAGTTTTTGCGTGTTTCGGGGGATCCGGGGCTGATGCAGCCGAAGGCTAGTTTTGGAAAATGCAAGTGCCCTCGGATGGAAGTTTGGGTTAACGAGGGATTGCCTCCGGAGTAATACAGCCGGGATTGGCCTGATGGAAAGCTTCGGCTCTGGCTCTTCCTTCTATAGCATCGCGGCAAAGTAAGAGCAGTAGTCGGGGGGAGATTTTATTTTTCTCGACGAGCAGGAGACACGTCGTCGTCGGGGCGTTGCGCGAAAAAGTCCAAGCCCGGAAATTTAGTGCTCCCCGAAGTGTGAGACAGCCGAAGAGTTTGGATTTTCTCGGCTCGCGCAACCCTCTCACCTCGCGTGTCCGGGGGGCTCAGCACACGCGCTCGCCCCCCTAAACTTTAGATTACATATCTGCGTTCTTGCTCGCGGCAGCATCTTGTTTGCCGCAAAACTTCGCTGCGGGCCGCAGATATATGTGTGCGTTAAAAAAAAGGAGAAACGCCGAAGAAACGGCATATATCGGAACTTTGCGCAGTAAAAATGCAGGCTTTTGAGGAAGAGCAGGAGAAGCAGCTCCTCCGTATACAGGGTGGCGCTGCGGGAGGGAATAAGCGGAAAATATTGAATAAAAGAATTGCGCTCCGTCCGGCGCGGCGTGCTTGCATAAATCAATACGGCAATAATTTTCTTCCGGCTTGCTCTCTCACTCGCTAGCCAGTGGCTGCGCACTCGTCGTTTATCCCCACCGGCTTAAATAAGCCAGCGCTTCAGTAGCTCAGAGAAGGAGAGAGAGAGAGAGTCGCATCTTAAACTCGCCAAATCCACTCGGTCGTGAATTACGACTGGCCCGAGCCAAGATAAAAAAGGACCTCCTCTTCCTCCTCCTGCTACTCGCGTCTTTATCAAACTAAAGCGCCGGGGAGCTATTCTCCTGCTCTTTTGACACTCGAGCCTGCTCCTTTCTTTTTCCAGTCCGGCGCATCAAAGACGCCACGAGGAAAGAGTCAACATTTCCGAGTTTGTCCATCCCCTCTTGATTGAGCCTTCGGAGGAGGACGTGCTTGCTTCGATCCTTTGCTCCTAGTCTTGGCATCGACGTGCGCTTTTTTGCGACTCTACTCGCTTTTATCGCCGCGCGTCCCCCTCGAGTAGGTCGTTGCATCAGCCACGGGCCGTTGGGCCAGCAGACTCGTGGAGAGAGGGAAGCGGTACACCGAGGCGCCGCGACAAAGGCTGTAATTAGTTTGCCCGGTGGGTTCTGGGCAACTTCTCTTCTCTCTTGCGCTCTCGTTCACTCTCGTTCGGTGGCGTTACGCTGGCAGCGCGGTCGTTTCGGGCTTTCTTTAATTTCGCCGCGTCCCGCACTACAATGCCGCCCGTTTCGTTTAAAGCGGAAGGCGCAATTGTCTCCCGGTTCGATTCCAGCGAGAGAAATACCGGGAATGCTCGTGGCTTCCCTTCCACCTGCATCCCCCGTTCTCGTACACACACGCAAAGAACGTGCCAGGCTCAGGAGAGGGGGCACATGGCACTGCCGACAGCAGCGCTCCCCGCCACTCGTATAGCTAGCCTCTCCTGGCAC
>JAPYYQ010001463.1:0-33038 GCA_030522585.1 Anagyrus pseudococci
ATATTTTTCGCAACGGCGTGCGCCGGGCGCAAATCCACGCACGCGAGCGTTTAGCGAGCGTGCGTGGATTCGCGCCCCGCGCACGCCGTTGCGAAAATTTACTTTTGCATTTGTTGCGCCAATATGGTAAATTTACGTTACTACGTTGATATTCTTTGTAATTTTTCTTTTTATTAAAAATAAATATCTAAATAAAAGAAGAAGTCTTTTAACATTTTTGATCGTGTAACTAACCAGTTTCGACTTAAAATGTTTTAATTCCTTTTTTCGGATAAGTATTACATATATTTAATTAGTTTTGACTTATCTACAGAGGAATTTTGAGATTATCGTCCGCTGATGGTAACAAAGTGACCCTCGGTATTCTCTACTGTTACGTGAGCTGCTATTGATTCCTATTAGTTTTCTACTTTACCGAGGGTCGACCTTTTTGTTACATTCGACGATTCAACGCAAGAAGAGATGCATTGTTTCGTGTGTTTTTAATATCTATTGTTATACTTAAATATACATAAAAAAGTAATAAGTTTGTAGATATAATTTATTTAATTTTAGCATCAAAATATTTGTCACTCATTCGTTACCTTTATTTTTAATTTAATAAATTAACTCTAATAAAAATTAATAAACAAATGGTTTAAAAAATTGTATTAAAATAAACAATAAAAAACACAAATAAATACATATGTTCCTTAGTCTAATGAATATGTATTTTCAAAGTGTATGACGAAACATTATAATGCACCTTCTGTCTTCATTACGCAGAATCAAATATCATAAGCTAACAGTACGACATGATTGATTACGCGTTTACCAAGTAACGTAAGGCAAAAAGAAAGCAAATAGATAAATTTATTTTAATTTTCAAACGCCGGCTAATGGCGTGATTTAAAGCCGAGCATTAAAATTTTATAATCGTCGCGATAAATCATAACTGTTGTTTATTCGATGACCAATCATAGGAGCCGTAAAACACGGGGTGAAATAGATGTTAAATCGTGAAATTAGAAATGGGCGCAAAGGTAACGAGACGATATTTATTTGCGGCAGTTACGAGGCACCTTGACAGTTTTATTAACTTGTTCCCATGGTCTTTTATGTAGCCGGTATCACCATCGCTCGGATCGGGCACGATGCAAGGAGGCACATATATATAAATATATATGCGCGCGCGTGCGAACGTTTTATACGTAGACACTTGACTGCCAGATGACCCGCCGCTGCAAGATAACCTAAAAGCCTCTGTGGCTTTGCTCAACTTGTCAGAGCTTTGACTATTTATAAGTTCAATGATCATACCGAGCTCGAAAATATTTATAACTTTGCAAGTTAATTTTATTCGAATAACATTTACGAAAATACATCGAGCAAGTTTAATATGGAATTTTTACTAGTTTTTAAATTAATTATTTAAAGCAAGATATTTAAACGTTTTGTAAACTTAAATGAACAGATCTATTTTTATTGTCTATTATTGATAAATTACAATAGAGTCATATGAATAAAATTTTTTCGGACCGAGAAAAAAGTTTTTATTTAGTTCTGTTTTCTAATAGATACTTCCGTAAAAGCCACTTAAGACAATTTCCGTTCGTTTTTTTTTCAAGGCACCACTTGGCCGACAGTCTAAACTGTCTGATTTTTCGAACTAAAAAACTATTACGAGCTTTTTTACGTCTTTTCAATTTTATCATTTTAAATAAATAAATTTTTAGGAGGTTAATTAAAAAGAAATGATAGCCATATTAATATGTACATAAAAATTATTTTGATTATAATTTTTAGATTTATTTTACACATTACAATAAATTTTAATCTTTGGCCTTAAATGTACAAACGGTTCTTTTAATTTTATAAATAACATTAGTAACTAATCTAACTCTTATTCATATAAACATTTCTGATATGTATAATTATATTTAAAAAAATGCAAAAAGTTGAAAAATGATCATTTTTAAATGAAATGACATTATTCTAAGTACATTGTATGCAAAAAACTACATATATATAAATAATGAATATTGATAAAAATAAACAATTAAGCCACTTAATAACAAAAATCACTAGTGATAATTCAAACACTAAAATGTTCAGTTCAATAGACGAGCAACACGATTCATTCATTCCCCGTACTTATCCCTATCTACCATAGTCTTTGGAAATTTTGGTCGATCGCGGTAGTATCCGTAAAATTGTAATAGGACACCGGATAAGCAGGAGCATTCGCATAATTTCCGAAATTAAAATCCACAGCTGGCTCCATACAGTTTTTCCCCTCCAACGCTTCCATCTTTGGTACAAGGTTCCTTATATCGGGAAAGGGCATAATGTCACTGGCGTACTGAGTTTTGCAATCTGCCTTCAGCCCCCTGTCCTCGGCTGCACTTTGCGTTCTCGGATCCGCCACGAGACTCGTGCCGCGGTACTCCATTGGCAAAATACTGCGCTGGCTATCCGCGCCGATGCTGCAAGGGTTCGACCGGTTGACCAAATCTGCATGACCGAACTCTGGCCTGGGGTACTCGCTGGTTAACTGTCCGCTCGGCCTGAACTCCGTGTGATGGTTGATTCTGATGTCGTTTCGCGCTAAGTCCCCGGCTATGCTACTCGTCGATGTTTCAGGCCGGAAGCTTGGCCAGTAAGGTGGGTTGAATACTTCTTGGACGTTGGGCTTGCCATTTTTTATCAGCACGGGCACCGGTATTTTCTTCAGGGATTGGTTCTTCGAATTTTGAGTTTGCACCTTCTCCGACTCCTCGAGACGCGCGCGTTTGTTCTTGTAGCGGCGATTTTGGAACCATATCTTCACCTGAGTGCTCGTTAGCTTTAACGACTGGGCAAGCATTTCGCGCTCCGGCGCACTGAGGTACCTTTGCTGCTTGAATCTCTGCTCCAGCTCATAAACTTGAGTCTGTAAAGATAAATGTTTCAATGTTATTAACATATTTAATGAATAACATTTTTTTAAAGGTTTTTGCAAGAATAGTTAAACTCACTTGAGAAAATAAAACTCGAGGTTTCCTTTTCATTCGTTTGCCAGATTGATTCTTTCGCAGTTCTGTTTTACTTGACGTTACTAAATTCCCTGTAAATAAAATTGATATCGTTATATAAAGGGGAAAAAAATAACAACACATTTTTTGTTATTTAAATAAAAGGTCAATAAATGCAGCTTACCGTCTTCAACGACCGAATTATCTTGATAAGTTGGAATAACTTGATTGAGCTGTTGAACGTGATTCATTTCCGTGTATCCTTGGTAGCCGGTAACGCTAGTTTGCTCCTTCAACTTGTCCATGTCCCAAGTGTTTTCCGGTACCATATTGTATCCGTAATAATCCGGTTGTATTTGAGTGTTCATCGACATCGGAATTTCGGTCTGCTGATGCGCCTGGTAGCAATCCATGCTAATTTCTTGCTCGACACTCAGTATGTCTCGAACACTAAACGGCGTCGCAGCTGTCACGTTAGATAACATTCTAACACATTCTTACTTATTAATTGTCCGATGGAAGCTTTTATTGTCTATTCGGTATCCCGTCAACTTGGCACAAGTTACAAGAGATCGGAGACAGAGGTCAATTCCGAACGTTCACGAGCACAAGTTCAAAGTTCACCAAAATTTAAATGAAAATATCCAACGATCGTTGTAAAAATTTTCACACTCGCGCAAAATCTTGTTTTTGCCGAATACTCGTCATTGGTTGATAAATGCATCAACGAAAAAAAAATAAAGCCAAGAATGAAAGCACAAGTTCTAGTCGGTGAGTGGAGAGCAACTAGTTGCAGCCGCCACACCACAGCGTGGACTGAGGCACGAGGGTAGCTACGCACGAGTGAATAGTTCGGAGGGTGGATGCGTAATGTGGTCTCGCTTTCTTGCCGAGAGTCAAGTGTCGGTGTCTGCGGGCGCACGCTGACTCGGATCCTACTTATGCGTCTGTCTTTGTGTCTGTGCTATCACAGACGAGGCTTTCTTCACTCACACATGCGGCACGCAATAACAAAAACACAGACCGATATTTGCGTAGGTCCTTTCAATCGCTCTATTGTTCAAGCTCGCGTGATTAGTATGAAAAATTGTAAAACCAACGTTATCGTTTGACTGACGTGGTTATGTATTGTTTTTAATTTGTTGCTAATCTTTTTTTGATATACGAAATTTAAAAAAAATTAGGGGTTTGTATAAACATTTTTATAGACTCGTTAATAAATGTTAAGTTACTTCTAATATTAACAATCGATAAAATGTTAATACAGTCAGCCATAGTTCGAGATCGCTTCAGGGCGGAGATTATTCGACTTGGTTCCGCCTACCAAGATCCGCCGAGCCAATCCACGCCAAGTGCACGTAATTTAATTACGTAACTTGTAATAAATATTTGTTTTATCGAATTTTCAAAATCTTCACAATGAGCATTGTAATTTTAGGGATGCAGTTGCAATGGAAGTTTTTGCAACACGAACTTTAATTATTGATTGGTTTTTGCTAATCGAAAAAATTTATTAAAATAAAAAATTAGTATACACGTATACTACATGCAGTTTGATAAAATTTAACTGCTAACAAAAAACGAGCAAACAAGACATTTAATTTTCCCAGCGGAGTATTTGAGACGTGGGCAGTCGCGTTCCTTTTTCTCAGGCCTAACATAATCCAGACGTAGCCATTGGCATTCTAAACCCTTGACAGAGCAATCCCGCTTAGAGACTATGCTTAATACGCGGGAAACATACGTATTTATTAATATAGCTGTACGATAAAAATCGCCTCGTTCGCATTTTTACATGCGAATAAAATTTTGACTTAGCTAAGCTTGCTTCGAGCTAAATATACATACGATATTTTCATTCTATCATTTATTTATTTTTAACTGACAGGAAAGAAGAGAAATAAACAAACTGTTAAACAATAAGCAAACGGTACACATTTATAAAAATCCATATTTCTCCACATTTTGCAAATTTCCATAAATTTATAAAAAGCCTACGCAATATCATTCGCGCGAGCAACATTGTTGAGCTTTCTTGCGACTGTACATTCGAAGACGCTCCGGACACGTATGACAGGCACGTCGGCAAAGACACATAAAAAAGGCGCCAAAAGATAACAGGGCGCCTCTTTAATTGTGGGAAAGTCGTGAGAGAAAGGAAAGTGTGAGGTCTGACGTGTGGTGCCCTGGCGCCGGGAACACGAGCTTGTCTGGAAAATCGAGGACTCGTCAATAATTTTCCTCGTCGTCTCTCGCGCGTCATATACACGGCCAAATTACCGATAACCCGAACACAATTTATAAGCGACTTAACAAGTATCTAACGGCTACATTTAGTTGGCTGTATCTAAAATTGTCTCCCCATTCTTTGTGTTGTCGTTTTAGACAAGCATATACAAATCGTCACTGATGCCATACCGAAACGATAAAAAAAAGTCAGAATCGCAAAATAATCGCGAGGCGTTAAGAGCAACGAGAGCAAAAGAAAGCGATCGACCAAGTCGCGGAGTGTTTCGCTGGAAAAGCGCATCGGCAGATGGACGTATGGGGAAAGTACATGACCGAGCCAGGCGAGAAGAGGGGTGGGGGCAGCCAACGGGCGCCAGCGCAAAAAGAAGAGGCAAGCCGGAGAAAGAGATGTACGCGCGGAGAAAGAGCACCGCCCAGCTCATGCTAAGGCGGTTGCTGCGGCGAAAGAGAGAAAGAGAGAGAGAGAGAGAGAGAGCAATGTGGTGTCCAGTTGCAGCAGCAGCAGCAGCAGCTCGACGGCGGCGCCTGCCTCGTAAAAGGCGCCCATTGTAGGCGAGCGCGCGCGCGCCACAACGCTTCTCTGGTCCATGTCTCGGGCCGATCTCTGGCCGTGAGCGACACCACAGCCGCCCACGATGCGGAACACTCGCACCCTCGACGAGCCACCTTCTTTTCTCTCTCTCTCTCTTGTGACATTTTACTTCCTTAGTGCGCATGCACGTCCGGAAGCGTTTTAACGGCTGTATCGCGAGATGCACTACGTGCAAATTGTGAGCTTTGGATGAATCAATTTGAAAATCGAGTAAAGCCGTTGTTCGAAATGCAAGTTGAGAGTTAGAATAATTGCAGGAGGGATATGTACGCGTAGAACTCATAGAGACTAAAATTGGATGCCTCCTCTAGATCTTATGGAAAATCGACTTGTTTTCATTCAAATTTCTTTCAACCAAATGTACCCGGGGCCATTGAAGCATAGTAAATAAACCCAAGGCCAAGGAGCATGATGAGCGCTGAGGAAGTGGCGGAAACAAATAATGGGACATCCGGAAGGAAGAGGCTCTCGAGTTCGCGACTTTGCGGCGCGACGGGCCGGTACAGTGTCCGCGAAGCCGGCAGAACTTCGGCAGGAGAGCTCAGCCACGTGGGGTCATTCTTTTTTTTTCTCATCCCCCGCCAGTCGGACGACAATTGCGTGGATCTGGTTGTCTAGACGACAGAGGCTACACGGCGGCGAAAGGTCCTTCTCTCTTCCTCTCTCGATCGCTATTATTCAATCGCTTACATTTTCCAGAAACACCCGGGACTTGACGAAGCGACAACGCGCCATCGAGTCCATTACCTCCCTCGTTATGATACCCGAGACCTTGTGTATGTTTAATTTTTGGAAAATCCCGGCTTTTTCGAGGAAGGAAATTCTCACTCAGGCAGGATGAGACGGTCATTGTAGCTTATTTGTCTGGCTGAGTCTCAGAGCTCGGTGTAGTTATGCTCTTAACAAGTGCATAATTGCAGTGGAGTATTAAAAGTTATGGATTATACTGTTATTATAATAATGTTGAAAAATTTAATGAAATTTTATTTCAACACTTTTTGCTTAGAATGTCGCGACGCTAATGGTACAAATAAATATAAAAGTAAATGTAATTATAAAAAGTGACATCAACGAACAGGATTAGAGACCTTTTTTTTGTATCCTGCACAGTAGCTGGATAGCTGTTATGTCTTATCAAACGACCCGTTTTTTATTTGCTGCCTAAAACTTAAATATGCCGAGGAAGATAGCTCGAGGCGTGCTCTGGACAGTGTCACGTTACTCGTGTAATTTCTTTGCGTCTTTGTCGGCTGAATAGCTATTAAACTTTTTAAAATTTAAACTTTTACCTGTTTGTTTATTTATTAATTTTGCTAGAAATTATAAATTAATTGTTATGAATATATTTGATTAATATTTGAAAAATTATTTTTAGTGAAAAAACAAAAAAAAGATTTTTTTTATAAAAATCAAGACATATTGTTAGAAACATCTTTAATAAACTAATGTTTTTACTAATATGAAAAAAATAAAAAAAAAATGATAATTGAAGGGAATTTCACGTCGGTAAATTATCATTGATGGTAGGTCAATAGGATCCAAAGCTTACAACCGATGGTAAGTAAGTCTGCTACCTTATCCTACACACGTACAGAAACAGCTGTTTTCAAGGAAACTTCAATAGATGGCACTGCGAGTTTTTGCTCGGGCGCACGAAGCTATTTAACTATGTACATAATAATTTATTTATGAATAAATCTAAATATTCTTGTATTACAATAAAAGTTGCTCGTTTTTAAAACGATCTACGATAAAATCTTCAATTTGCTTGTTCTAATAGAGATACACCCTTAAGTTTTAAAGATGTAAAAAAAGATGATAAGATGTTTTAACTGACAATAAAGTTAACGAATAGTAATGAATTATTAATTAATTACTTGTCTATCTCGTTATACGATTACTACTGAAGATCCTGAAGTCTCACGCATTTATAGCTGAGCTATACCACGAGAGCTCGTAAAACGAAACGAATAAAAACTGCTCTAAAAGTAGTAAATTATAAAAAAAAAGTACATCAGAAAATATTAACGAAATATTTTTTATTTTAGTACAATTAACAACTCTCGTGCGTCTATTCAGGACAAGCTATATATTACAGTCAGCGGTTACAACAGTAATAAATTATAGGTCATATAAGATAAACATTTTTTTTAACGCTGCTTACGTTATGACGAAATAATAAATTAATTCGGTTTAATTGTTCCGCAAGAATTCCTCGAGCACGATTTAATCATGTATTATTAATTCCAATTGTTACGATAACGGCAATTAATAATTTAAGTAACTCGACGTCAAACATAGAAATTGAATAAAAAAAAAAGAAGAATAAGAAATATTTCTTAAAAGCGAGCGCAAGATTGATAGCTGGGAAATCGTTGAAATATCACATCGGCCGTAAAAGAGCGTGTCGAAATGGCTGAGCCGCGGAGCAGAAATAAAAATCCGATCTCCTCTGTTCGGGTGGGATCCGGGTGCCCTTCATCAAAAAGGCTTTACGACAATGCGGCCCATCGAGTGTTATTGATTCGAACAAAATATCATTTCGAAACGCTCTCTCGGACACGCATGTTATAAGCAGCGACGGCGCGCGCGTCTCAGGCCCCAGAAAGAGAGAGGTGCGGGCCACGAGGTGGTCCAATTTGTCTCGGGCCTCGATATTATAACAAGCTCATCGTTAATAATACGATATCCACGGATCATTTATCTCGACATCTTTTTTTCGGCCCGATCACCGGCGACTCCCAAGCGCGAAGGTTCGGGGGGCCCCCAGGTATATCCGAGGCCACGGGCCGCTCACTCTCTGCCCTCCCCAAAAAATTCAATCCGGCGCCTTATCCCAGACGGATAATCGCTCGCCACGGGAGTCGCGCTATACGCGCGTAGATAAGCCGGCGCATCCTTATCCGAGCGCATCCGTCCCCTCCTCTACTATTTTTAATCGGTCCCCGTATACACGCTCACCTCTCGGACCCCGCTATCGTTGCCCGCCTCTCCTCCCTTTTTTTTTCTTGCCGTCAAAGGTTACAAATTACCGAGAGCGTCGCCTGCTGTTGTCAGCTTGTCGTCGTCTATCCGCCTTATCTGCCTTCTTCCGTGTCGCGGTTCACTCTCTTGCTCTCCGCTTTTTACTCCCAAAACTAAGTTTTTCCTCCTCCTGTTTATTGCAAGCTATAACTGTCTCTAGAGTTACGATGAAATTAATAAGCGTGCGTTCCCCTTTGCCATATGCCTAATTTTATTAATTATTTATCGGCTAATTGAGACAAGCCGCTTTGGTGAACGCCAGCGGCGCGCAACGCAGCGCTCGAAATTCATTGGCTCACGGCTGTTAAATGGGCCCGCGTCCGTATAATTGATGTAATTCGAAAAGAATGAGGAAAGACACGGGCGCTCTCGGGCCGAAACAATAAATACCGACGAGCCGACGGATAGATCGGGCCAGTGGAAAAAAGAGACCAGAGCCAACATAGAGAGAGAGAGAGAGAGAGGGCTGTTCGTAGTCGGTCCGAGCGAAGAAAGTTGGAGCGGTCTTCCTCCCCTTGGGCCCCCCCGCTGCTTAATATATAGGAAGCAAGCATCTCATTCGATAGACTTTTTCTTTCTGCCTCTCTCTCTCTCTCTCTCTCTTTCTGTCCTCCGAACGGCGCTCGTATAGAGGCCGCATCGTCAGAACGAGCCGGAGAAAGAGAAAAGGAACGAGCGAGGCGGCGGCGGCAGGCCTCTCGCAGCGCTAACCTCCCATAATTGATACGAATGTCTTTCGGGCCCGGCTTTTCGAACATTGCACTCTGCTCTCTCTCTCTCTCCCTGCGTTTGAGAATAAATCGCCGCTCACTACTAAGCGTGCCGCCGCCACCGCCTTCTTCGTGATCGCACAGGCGTACATATAAGCCGTGCGGTTCGGGTTCTCTCTCCCTCTCGCCTACGCGAAACAGCCCGTTGACGTCTCGGATCGTCGAATAGTTGAAATTAGCTGCGATTATTGCACTGCGGGTACAAGCTCTGCGTTTTCTCCCGTGTGCACGCAGAAGGTGGAAAAGACGGGGTGGAGGGACAAAAAGAAAAAGGAGGAATGTCAGAAACGATGTCTGGAGCGGGGCCCGATATAAATAGTTCGGGGCCTCCTTTGCATGAGAATGTGGTCTGTCGCGTGCGCGGGGGCTCAGCCGCGTGTCTCGCAACTACCTCTCTCTCTCTCTCCCTGTTGCGATTAAGATGTAGCGATTTACATGTGAAACGCAAAAACGCGCTGGTGTAGCTGGGAAAACGGCTATTTCGATTTCAGAGCTGCCTCTCTCTCCATCCGTAAAACAGTATATCGACCGGAATTCGATTGCCGGCCGTCGCTCCGCGAGCGGAGATCGGTTTAAAGCCGAAGGCGAAACTGTTTTCTACACCAGCGTGATTCTCGCCGGACGAGAGTTTAATTTTTAATTGGCCGAGGGGCTACTGGCCGCTCTCTTCGATTCCCCGGGCCTCTCCACTCGTAAAACGAAGGAAGCGCGCCGTCGAAGGGCTGGGGGGGAAGAGGAGAGCGAGCACGTGTTCGAGGAAGTCGCTCGCCGAGTAATTAGTTAGTCGATCACGCGTCGCGGACTCCGAATTACAGTCGCGCTGTAAGCCTCGCCAGCGAGCAAGCGCGGGAGAGCTGGAGATAGGCCAAGGGGCTGTGTACGGGGAGGTAGGCTGAACGAGGGAACGCTGTGTACCGGGTAATTAGTACTTACAGATGCAGTCGCGCGAGCGTGCTCGTTAATGAGCCTCCGCGAGTTCCGCAAGAATCACGCCATTAGGAGAGCTGAGAATCTGCCCTCTCTCTCTCTCCCCCCTTTTTCAGCTCGCTCTCCCTCTTCTCGTTCTTCTCTGGGTCCCTGGCGAAGCTCTCTCGGGCCCATCGGTTCCTCGACGTTTCGCTAAGCGAATAACACTCGGAGAATTCCCCCCCCCCCTCCCTTGCATTAGCCTCTGGCCGCAACTTTAGGCCCGTGTTACAGCCTCGGCATATCGCGTTTCGGACACGGACTGCAGGTGGATTCTGCCGAATGGCCGAGTATTGGGATATGTTCGCGGGGAGTTGAAGCCCGGCTCTTTGTCGGCGGCCGGTGCATATTGCGGCAACACCTAGTGCAGGGGGGGCTTGTAAGCTCGGCACTCGCTATATAGCCGTCATATAAGCGGCCGAGATTGATCGCGCTCGGCGCGCGTTATGTTCCGCATTCTTGTTGCTCTCTCTCAAGTGAGAGAGAGAGAGAGAGAGACGCTCTCTTTCTCGGTCGCGGCCGAGCTTGGTATAACGTATCGGTTGGCGAGCGGAGGAAACGACCGAGTACAAGTCCTTATGGAAATTACCTTCAATTGACATCGATAATTCCCGGCGAGGCGCGTATAGGCCCCGACGACGAGTCTTAGCGCTCTCTCGGCTATCCTCTTTATTACCGGCTATCGAGCCGCCACAGCGAATCAAAGCCGTTCAAGACGACTATGCCTCTCTCTCTCTCTTGCTAATACACCTCTCGATTATTCTTCTTGTTATTATGACATTTCGATTTACAGGTTCCGAATTGTCGAGAGAGAGAGAGAGAGCTTGTACGAGAGTCGCTAATAACGCAGCGACGACGGCACGCGTGCTTCTCTCGTTGATTTACCGGGGCAATTTGTTGACTCGGCGGATTTTCTTTTATTGCCTTAGCTAATAGAAATTTGTTGGCCGATAATCTTGAAATATGCCCGAGAGGGAGAGAGCTCGGAGTTCTTTGCGCGGCTTGTTGTTTAAAAAGCCCAGCCTCGACGGAATGTCTCAATGAGCGGCTTCCTTGGATTAATAAAGCGCAAACACGTGCGCTCTGGCCCGAGTATAAATGCAGCGACTTCGAGACGATCGTAACTCATCGATTATCGGATCGAGCGAGTGTCGTCGTGTAGGAGCTGCTGTAAAAAGTCGAATCAGAAGTAGTTTTAGTATAGGGGAATGAGGAAGAAAAAGAAGAAGAAGAAGAAGAAGAAGCGGTATAAGAGCCGCTCGAGTGGAGGGCCTGGGAAAGCGAGGAAACTCCGCGACCCAGAAATCAGAGGGGATTTTTCTGGCGAAGCAGGTGGAATTGCCGCGTAAACTACATGAGACTCTCTCGTGGCTAAGCAGCGGCAGTTACGGGAGTGGCAGGTAACGAATTTTCCGGCCGATTGACCGCGCGCCGAGGAAGAATTCAAGATCGAGGGGGAGAATAAGGCCCAGGCGACAGGTAGAATTTCCTTCTCTCCCTATGCCTTCGACATATAGTGCAACGACAGGCAGTAGCCGCCACTTCGATGGCTTAGACTCCCAGGCCTCTCTTTAACTCTCCGAACGACGGGTCTTGACACGGCTAATTTGTACTTTCGTGGAGAGAGCCGGGCGTTTAGGAAAATTGAAAATTTCTCCTTTGCCGTCGCCGCCGAGCCAGCAAGAGAGAAAGAAAGAACGCGTTCCCGAGTCATTTGTCATCCTCGAGTGGAGCGATTTTCCTTGGGCATTGTGTAGTTGGCGCTGGGTGTAATTGCCTATATAGGCCCCTCGCAGCGAGGTCACGCGGGGGCTCCGGTTAACGAGCCGCGCGCTCTCTTTCGACCAGCTCTCGGCTAGTTCTCGCGCGCAAAAAGGGATCATAGAGTACAAGCCAAGGGCTGATCGCTCCAGAGTCGAAAGCCGGACTTGCTCTCTCTCTCGGGCCGAGACTATTACGCCTGGGTGTGCCGGAGAAAGAGAGGACGTGGGATCACGGGAGCTATCAGCCCGAGCGATCGGCTCCGCTTCACCTTTTGACGAGGATGACCGGCTCTAATCCGGCCGAGTTAGACAAACAAATGACAATGGAGATGGCTATCGGCGACAAGCGGGCCATGGCTCGCTTCCCCTCTCCTCCTATGCTGCAAGTCCGTACTACCGTATACTGCTTGTACCGCTGCAGTATACGAGACTAGCTCCGGGGAGGGGAACGCACGCTTCGGGAAGAGATCAGCGGAGAGCGCTTGCAGGTGGCGGTTCTAACGACGTTAGGATGCCTTTGACGACTGACAGGCCACGCTAATTGGCGTTAAGCCGGAGTCCTCCTGGTCGTTTGCCCGCCGCCCCGGTGCCGTACACCTCTATCTTCCATCGCCTTTTCGATTTTTACCCGAGATATTTCGTATGGATTTTCAGTCGGTGTACGGGCTTTTGCGAGTTTGGAGAGAGATACGACGTCGACATAGCGTGCGCTCGATTACCTTTGGAAGCTTTGGTTAAACAGAGGATTAAGATTGAAACGAGAAGGAATAAAAAACGCGAGGAACAAACGTATATAGAATATCATTTCGTAAGGGGGGAAGGGTGGATCTGCGAGGGGACTATAATTTGTACCCGGCTAAATTTTTACAATGGAAAAATTCACTCGGGAGACAGAGCGAAAGAGAGAATATGGTCGCGAGGTAAAAAGAAAGAAAAAAAGAATCTCGTGCCTTGAGAGAGGCTCGTTGTGTAGACAAGAAGATGAATAGCAATGACTCTCTCTCTCTCTCTCTTGCGGTGCGCGCCGTAGGCTTTCGAGAGAGACTCGCGCACATAACATAATCGGCTCTCTGTCTTCCCTCCGGCCGTGACTATCGGGAGAGGAGGCGGCTGTAGCGGCGTTCCTTCGCCTAAGACGGCGTTACTCGTAAATACGGCTCGCAGAGGGAAAGAAATCGCGGATAGGGAAGTCAAGAAGGGGAGTACAGAGGGGCAGGAGGAGGAGGAGGCGAGAGCAGACAAAGAGGCTAAGACGTCTCAATCCCAAGAGAGAACAGGCCCTCTCTCTCTCTCTCTCGCGCTTCGACCCTCCAAGGCGCCGAGAGCCCTCGCGAAAACGTGCCCACACTACTCTGCAGCAGGGATGGAGAGAGAGAGGCTGGATGAAGAGAGAGAGAGAAAAGGGTCGGGGCTGGGCAGGGCAGTAAAGGGGGTACCACACACCGGGCCTCACAGATCAGCCCGCTATCGCGCCTGGCAATCTCGCGGAACCGAGCGAGAGAGAGAGAGAGATGCGTTTTTTACCCTCCTTCCTCGCGAGCGCTCCCCCCTCCCTAGCTCCGCGTTCTTCCTTCCTCCCCCCCTCGGCTCCCACTCAATTTTAACACATGCTCCTCCCCTTTACCGGCCTCTTCCTCTTCACCTTCTCTCTCTTTCTCCACCTCTACCGCCACCTACCTCCTTATCCTATCCCACTGTCTTTTCTCCTCATCCTCCTCGCGCTTCCGAGAAAAACATTAGCATTATATTTCTAACAAAGCCCGATCCCCCTCCCTCTGACTTTACCACCAAGTCCCTCTATATACTCAAGCAGCAGCGTTTCGAGCCAATTAATGAATATTTTATGTTAATGCTGATTTTCATAAACAAGCTGATTTAACCGGCATTGTAATAGACTGTACGCGGATGATGATGCTTTTAATATAACGCGAAAAAAATATTTAAATGTTTTTATGTATATAAAAAAAAATTAAAAAGACTACGGAGCCGTACGCTGAAATATCGAGAAGGGGAAACAGAGAGATGCGGTGTGCTCCGAAAACGTCTCGAGAGTTTCATTTTTAAAAACCTGACGGCTTATTTAAGAGCGCCCGAGAGCGGCGAGCAGAAGAGAGAGGGGGGGCAGGCTTGCACGAGCAATTCGTGATGTACACGGCGGGGCCGTATATCGGCTGGGTATATCGGCGCCCGGCCGCGGCGATCCCCAAAGACAACATATTTCCGCGAGCGGCCTTTTGTGTCCGCAAGAGAGAGAGAGAGGCAAGCACACGAGAGAGGCACAATCGGCACGCTGGCCGTATATCATGCGAGAGTCGTGCATCGCCGTCGAATTGTCGATACACAAAAGTGCTCGCTTCTATTCTTGAAATCCATGCGTCGCCGATAATTGATTTATCACACATGATAATCTCTCTCTCCAACGGAGGCGGCGCCTCCTCCTACCCTTTCCTCCCTCCCTCCCTCTCCTTGTGTATGCGCTTTTGTCCTCTTCCCTCTCCGAACCTTCTACCACTTGTTTTTTCCACGCGCAATCATATTCTCTTTCTCTCGCTTCTCTCGACTCTCTCCCTTCTTCTGGTCCTGCATAAATTATTGCAGTATACGCGCTGGTCTTTGAGAATTTACAAACTCTCCTCTCCGCGCGATGAGCATTTTGCGCGACTCTCGACGATATAAACATTATTAATTACAAGCCCGGGCGCGTTCGGGACCCAAGTCGAGTGCGCTTGTAAATCGCCAGGGTAATTGAGACATTAGCGGGAGAGAGAAAAAGAAAAGGGGGGGGGGAGTAGCCGAGTGTATACAGGCGGAGGATGAAGGTGAAAGGCATAATTGCGCGCTAACTAACGTGAAATCATAAGAGAAATGGTCAATCAGCAGGTATAGCGCAGAAGGGAAGTGGAAGAAAAAACCGAGAGGGAACTGAGCTCGTAAAGTTGATGCCGGTACTTGGGATGCTGCGGGTGTAGGATCAACGACTCGATATACCTTTTTCCTCTCGACTCGTTGGCACAACGGAATTCCTCCTTTGCTCTACGCTATATATTCGCCTATACATCGCCTCTCTCTCTCTCGAACGCACACTTGCCAATGAAGATATTAATTAGAATAATTGCCGCTAACAATCTTGTTAGCGCTGCGGGAGGGGAACGCTGCAGCCGGGCACACACCGGCTTGCAGCGCAGTGCCGAGGCGAAAGTAAACGTTTCTCAGCGCTAAAGAGCGCGCGCGCGCTCGCCTTTTTATTCCGTCCGCGCCGCTGTAGCCGCTGATTTTATTGCGCCATTAACGGAGCCTCGTCAGCGCGGTCAACTAATTTCCCTCGGCTTTTCGTATCCTCCTCCTCGCGAAATTCCCGCTCGGTCTCGGCTAACGATCCGCCCTATAAAAAAGAAGGCTCTTTAAAACGCGCGCGTCCATCCATATAAGAGGGGATCCGGCGCATCATACAGCGTAAAACGAGGCCCCGGCGACGCAAATTGAGGCGTAACCGATGATTGAGCGCGCGCAAAGGGGGGTACAGCAGTGGCGACTGGAAAAGAGAGCAGAACGCATAAAAGAGAGGGGGGTTAAAAAAAAAAGAACAGGAATGACGAGCAAGCACATCGCTCTATCTGGTAATAGGTGGAACAGGCTCTCTCGCGGAACCGCGTGTCGCTT
Organism: Anagyrus pseudococci; assembly: GCA_030522585.1. NCBI lineage: Eukaryota > Metazoa > Arthropoda > Insecta > Hymenoptera > Encyrtidae > Anagyrus > Anagyrus pseudococci. The sequence goes on from JAPYYQ010001463.1 coordinate 16,019, forward strand.
TCGCGCTGGCTCTATATCGACCAAGGCGGTCTCTTTCCTCGTGCGCCTCGAAGAGAACGACGCGCACGCAATTCCGTCTTCATTCCGCGGTGGCTCTCTCTCTGCGCGCGGCTGCTGCTCCCCGGCTCTTCTCTAATCAATTCCAATTAGAGAGCGGAATATTTGCTTTCGAGGCCCAGGAGCACAGGCTATTAGCAGTTCCAGCCTTGCCCTCCCTCTTCCCCACCCTTCGCTCCTCTCTCTCTCTCTCTTCCGTTCCCTGCGAAGGAGAGAAAGAGAGCTGCTGCTCCAACGGCCGCTACGGCGGCTCGTCCGCCCGTAAATCAAGCGCACCGCGCGCCAGAGAGAGAAAGACAGCCAGCTGCGCTGCCGGAGAGGTGGAAGGAATCGCGCGTTGGCTTCTTCTCCTCCCATCCTCTTCCTATATACTCACACACACGCTCCGCTGCAGAGCGTCAACCGAGGGGCCCTAACGAAGCCCTCTCGCGCATAACTCGGCCGATACAGCTCAATACGCTCGGCCAAGCTGACAGTCGGTAAAACAGAGCCTTCCTAATTGGCTGCTCGGTACGCATGCTGATTAGCCTTGGCAGCGAAGAGAGAGAGAGAGCGGCAGGACACACGGTGGGTCCCGTTGATTGGACGCGTCTTGAGTGGGCCCAGGATGACTTGACAGTCTTGACCAACGTCTCTTCTGCCCCCCTCCTCTGCCAGAGGGTCCGTTCCCAGCTCTTTATATACTTACCCTTACGGACATGTTCTCAAAAAATGTATGTACACACGGCAGGTATGTAGAGACGGATGTACGCAAGGAATATCTCGGGGGCCCTTTTTCACGCCTTCACTTTTTCTCCGGATTCTTTGGGATTCTAGGGTGCGTCCCTGGCTCTCGCGATGATGGACGTGAAATTCACGATTTGCAGGGTGGCCTCCTTCGTCAGATCGCCAATACGCTTGCAATCCTGCAGGTGATTTTTTTTTATTGCCCACACGTGACTAATAATATCAATAAACAGATCAATCATTTGAATTTGCTGAAAGTTTAAAGGACGAGATACGTATGGTAAGTTTATAATGAAGAGAGAGCGTTTGCAAGTGGAATTAATAATAAAAGCCCAAACAGCGCAGTGTCGCGTCAAGGCTTCGCGGATGGCTCGTCAGTCTCTTTCTCTCTCCCTCTGTCTCGTTCTTTCCCGTATTTATAGACCGCTAAAAGGATTTCCGTGCGATGTTTGCGGCTGCGCGCGCGCGCGCGTCTCGAGCTGCAAATTTCTCGCGGCTTTTTCATCAATCCCTGCTCCCCGAGCTACTCCGTAAACAAAGCTCGAAAATACACCGGGCTAACAGAGGGAGAACGAGTCATTGCGACGTGCGTCAGTTCGCACCAGGCTCCTCCACCTCCTCCCGACGATCGGCGCTAATTCCACCGGGGCCTCGGCAATTTGTCAAAAGCATCAAGCCTCGGACTGGAGCAGATCTACAATTCGCAGGCTAAAATCAAGCGAGTGTACTCGTCATTGCAAGCTCTTCACGCAGCTGTAGCTTCAGTTGGCAACGAATAAAAAATAAAAAGCTAGGGCTTTGGAAAGGACAGGGGTAAAGGGGGGGTTGAGGGTTAGCCAAAGCAAATGAGACGCGGGCCAGGGAGAAACAAATCTTTTATTCAAATTCGAGGAGACGCTGGCTGCAGCAGCGATTTCGGGCCGCCGCGCTTTCTGCGTGTATAACCAAGAGAAGAAGGAAGGAGGACTTCCATACGCACGCGGAGATCGCGCGCCGAGATTTTGAGAGCGTATACGGTCGCCGAAAGAGAGCGAGAGGGGCCCCGGGTCGGCGATTTAAAATTCTAATCTTATGATTTGCGGCGCCGCTGATACTGCTGCTTCTGATGCCGGACGGGATATAGGCAACACAGTGTGTCTGTGTATACACGCCGGGCATACGCGGGAACGGCTCCATTAGCTTGGGGTCGTCGGGGGGCCCGATGGCGCTCTCTTTCTCTTTGTCTCCGGGGCCTTGCCTAAATTAATCGCTGCCGGCGGCGGCGGCGGCTGCCGTCGCTCGGAATTCCGCCGATTTCTGCTCGCCGCCGCCGAGAGGATATAGAGGCAGCGCGCACGCGCCTCTGGCCTCTCTCAGGTCCTTCATCGATCGCTCGTTCCCCGGGCCATTCCTGCAGCTCGACCTCTCCTCCCTCCTCGCGTCGTTCGCCCGGATAGCCTCTTTGATCTATTCTTCGAGCTCTCTTTCTCTGTCGCTAGCAACACTTTTTTTTTCCTTCTCTCTTTCACTCGCTAGAGAGACAGCGCCGCAAATAACAATCTCTCGCTTGCGGAGCCATGCGTGAGAGTGTGCTCGGATCGCTCGGCGCGCGCGCGCGCACTCCGCGTTTCTCGCTCTGTAGATTCGCCGAGCGATGAGTCTGGAGGAGAGGGGCAGGAAAAAATGCCGAGAGAGCTCACTCTCTCGGGGGCGCTCCTCCTCGCAAAATAAAGAAGCCCGGGCATTTGTGCTAACAGCGCCACTTAAGCGGCACTTAAAGTGTCATTAGTCATCGCGCGCACGGCCCCCGCGGCAAGTGCACTTTGGCAACTGCATTTTCGACTCGCACACTATACAGCTTCTTCTCCCGGACCCTCTTGCCTCTCGCGCGAGCTGTGTGCGCCGAGGATGGCCTTGATAAACGAGCCGAGCGTTTTGTGTGACTTGCAATTAGGCCGTGGGGGCAGCCAGTCTTTAGGCTACGAGTAATAAAGTCGCCAGAGAGTTGGTATAATCGAGCGGGATCGATTGCCGCTCGAGGCTTCTCTCTCCGACGGAGCCTTCGCTCTGTACAACGGAGATGAATCATTTTTTCGCGACCCCATGCTAAGTGGACCGTTTTGCTTTCTTCTTCGCCTTCGGCAGCTCGCACCTCCGGAATGACCATATCATCGCTGATTAACAAACTCTCTTTCGCTGGCTTTGTCGAGTCGAAAAGCTCGGCCGGGGATCTTGATTATCTCTACGTGATCGATAGAACGTAATTCAGAGCTGATTTCATCGCGCAATTTGCTTTTTTTTTCTTATCGCCTTTGAAAAATCGTCAGGCTCGAAAGGCCTGAAGTCCCGCGTCGTTATCTGCCTCGAAATTTCTCAATTAGCGGATCCCGCTGATTAAATAATGTTTATTATCGCCGAGGCACTTGTCGCTTGTATCGTACGTCAAAGGTGTGTGTTTATACTTAAGCAAATAGCTAAATATATACGCGCGAAAGTAAGCGCGCACAAAGAAGGCGAGTCAACGAAGCGGTTGTAACGATAAATGCAGTGGACAAAAAATAAACTATTCACATCGTTGAAATAAACAATAATTAAAATTGAACAATTTAGTGTAATATCAAAAATTATAATTACGATACTTTTGTAACGCAAAATTTACAAATTAACAGTATATCGACTCAATGTTAAAACTAACATTTTCAGCGTGTAGTTTTCTCTCTTTTTTTTTTAGACGACTACAAGGCTTCCACTATAAGTACACAAGGAGAAGGCAAAAAGAGAAGGAGGAGGGAGAAAAGAAAGAACGAAAGAATGGAAGAAAGGAAAAAGAGGAGGTGAAAGGAACGCGGGGGGAGGAGGGCGGGAAGGCGTAGGGAGAGAAGCGCGTGCGCGCTCGCCCCTACGCTCCGTACTAATTACGATAGGAGGGACTCGACATGTTTGCTCGCTCGCAAACCTCAAAGAAAATTAAGTAAGCTTAATTAAGGCGCGCGAGAGGGAGAGAGTGAGGAGCCAGAGGGGGTAGAGAGACCGGCCTCCGTCGTCCCGTCAGCGCTGCACGTCGCTCTAACAATACGTAGATATATTTAAATGGCTCTCTCTCTCTCTCGGGCGAGCTTTCAATTTTCTCCACCTTTTCCATTAGCGGACCTTTCTTCATTTCTCCCCTTCTCCAGTCTCGGTCTCTCTTACCTCCTTCTCTCTCTCTCTCTCTCTTTCCCACCACCTTTCGCTCCTACTCTGCCTTCTTTCGTTTTTTTGTTCCTCTTCTTGTTCCCCCTTACCCCCCTCATCTTCTCCTTCTATCCTATTCTTTGCCCAGACTTGGCTATAATTATTTCCTCTTGCAAAGTGGCCGCTCCTCCTTCGCTACCAGATAATTAGCAGGTTCTAATTGCCACAGTATGGCGAGCGCGCTGCTCTTCTCCCGGCAAACTGTGGCCTCACTTCTCCTTCGCCCCCGCGCTCGTCGATAATTTTTAATATATCGTTCTCACGAGCTCTTTTCATCCGATCAATATTCATTATTTGCGAAGGCTCGGCAAAAAAAAAGGAAGGATAAAGTTTGACTTTCCCAGCAGCGACGAGCACAATCGTTGGATGAAAAGCTTACTCGATACGCGCACAATGGGACTTTCCGAAAAAGCAGGAAGAAAAATTACGTCTCCTTAGCATAATCTGGATTCTCCTTTTTTTCCCTTCTTATCGCGCCCTCTGTACATCGTTAATTATTTTAACTGTGCGAAAAGCAAACAACGCCACGAGTCCGATAGATTTTTTCGCGCGGGGGTGGGGGGGGGGGGCTAGCGTCGTCGCACACGACTCGGCCCCTGACTCCTTTAATCGTGTTTGCCGTGGGCTTAGCCCGAGAATTGACTTCTGGCACGCTTTTGGGGTGGGAATAAAAAGCCGCAGTGGCGCCCGCGTCCCCTGCCGTCGGCAGCAGTAGCAGCAAGCAGCAGCATATGTCTCTCTAACCTAGCAGCTACCCCCCCCCCCTTCACGAGGGGTGAGCAGAGGGAATCGGTGTAATCGAAATCATAGGGGCTTCACACGTGTGCGTGTATATGTGCTTTTGTCGATATAACGCTCGACTTTGCGGCTATACAGCGACACCCTCCCCTCGGCACTCATCCGGTAATAACAAACGTATCACTGAGTATCTCGAGGGCTGTTGCAGCATCCCGCAAGTTGGGCATGAATAGATAATCATTGAAATTCGAGAGTCGAGATTAACTGCTCAAATTCTTCGACACAAAGAGAAACACGACTGTAGAATATGATGCGGAAATGAGGTTTCGAATCGTAAAATGCATTATCTATCCCAAATGTCGTTATGTTTTTAATGTTGTTAAAATTCGTTAAAAATACATCAAGAATAAATGCAACGAAATGTGTAGGTATATAAAGCACAAACCTTGCGGCGAAAAGTTCTTCGGCAAAAGCGACGGCATCTTACATCCTGGCATCTTTCTCTCTACGTCGTCAAACGACTCTCTATAGTGGATAAAATGGCTGAACGCAAATTCCGCTTTTTCCAAGCCCACTGCATCCTCAGCGATATACATGACTGTCGAATCACTATTGAGGTTACAATCGCGACCTTTCAGACTCAACGTTCGTGTTTAGAATATAATTTCAATCGCGCGAACACACTCGTCCTCCCAAATAATCACTGTGACTTTGTTGAAACTGCGACGTACGAAGCTACTCGGCGACACTAACAACAGCGCCGCGATCAACGGCCGCAGGCGGGAAGAAACAAGTGCGAGCTCGGGAGAATTTCTAGGAAACGGGCCGGAAGTCGGAAGAGTCGACCGCGCTGCCGTCGCGGAGGGGGAGGGAGTCTGACGTTCGGTCGGTAAGTTGACGGATGTTATATCGGTAAGTAAATTAGTTGAAATGGGCAATTCAGTATCCGAGCGTGTAACGACCGCGCGGTGCGTAATTGTTATTATTTTCATTATATTACAGTTGGATTACCTTCGGCAAAGACATCCGTGCAGTTATTCGAAGGCGGGCTTGGATTTGTTGTCTCAGGATTTTGACTACAGCGAGGATTAGCGGAGCGTGTAAGCCGTGTGTGCGCCGTCCTCGTCACGTCTACGACTTGCTAATTTTTGACGGAGAGACAGCAAATATATATCCAGGTATGTGTGTGTATTGTTCCTGCGTCCTGTCGACCTTCCCGATATTCTTAAAATGTACAAACTGCTACGTTTTCTTTATCGTCCACCGAGCGACGTTGGCTGATAGAAGTGTTGCGCGTTTTTTTCTGTCGCCATAACCTTGAAATACTTCATCATGCGCGAGTGTACGAGTTTAGAGAGGCTCTTCCTTTTCCCTGCAGCCGCAGTTCAATTTCCGCGACGAGAGGGCCAGACTGTATGGGACAGTGTTACCTACTGATGAATCGCGAGAACGAGTAGCTCGAGCCTCGGCTATTACGAAAAAGCGAGATGACGTAGGGAAAGCCGGACTTTTTCGGCCACGTAATACCAATAAAAATATTGACTAGCGGTCGCAGGGGAGAAAAGAGGTTGCTGATCGCGGGAAGCGGGCAGTATCGGCTCGGTCAGCGAGAAAGAGAGAGAGACACAGGGCTCGTCACTCAGATGACGAGGAGGGTAGGGGGCGCATAAGGCACGTGCCCGGGCCGAGGTATATCGTGTTTTATTGGTTTATTTATCAGGCTGTAACGCCGGCGGCTTAGCCGAGGATTACTCTCGTCAGATTTTTATTGGAGCCCTCCCCCCGGGCTTGTGCATCGCTTTCGAGCCTAATGCCTATTCGGAGCATATTGTGGGCTGTGGCGATATTGCTCCAGCCTCGCCCCAACGTTTTTTTCCCACAGGCTGTAATATACGTCTGCGCGCCTATATCCGTAATGATTGATAATCTCTCTGCTCTCGCTGTGACTTTCTTATGATTTTTCCTATCGCTCGCGTCATGCAAACTCAATTAGATCATTAATGGGCTCTGTTTTCGGCTTGTTTTTCTTTTCTTTTATTTTTATTAAACGTTCCTTATTACAACTCATCAATACTCCACGGAGCGAATTCGAAAAACAGTATACCTGCAGCTAGCCAATACTATCCGACCAGGAGGAAAGTATAGTTATGGAGTATACAGGCTCTCAGCTCTTGGTGCCTCTCTAACAAGGTGGGAAGAGGTTTGAAGCGGGTGGTGGTTGAATCGGCTTACCAAGAGGCCGATACTTTTCCGTCATGCGCCGAGGAAGAGAAAGAGAGAGAGAGAGAGAGAGAGAGAGAGAGAGAGAGAGAGAGAGAGAGAGAGAGAGAGAGAGAGGTCCGCATGCGTCGGCGCTGCAGCTCGCGGTGGCAATATATTAGAGCTCCGGTGCCCGGGGGGCCCGCGGTATTGTCGTCGCGCGCGGCTGTCTTTCTCCGTTCCTGGCAAGCGCGCTGCTCCCTCCTCCTCCTCCTCCTCCTGCCCCTCTGCCTTTGTTCCAGCCCATGCATATCCCTCCGGCGTCTCGCATGCAAAGTTCCCTCATCCCCCTCTTGTACTCTCTTTCAAGGATGCTGGCGTAAGAAAAATAATAGCCGCGAGAGCACAGCATAAGGAGAGAGAGAACGCCTCTTTCCCAACCCCCCGGCGACTCTCTTCGAAAATCGAATGGCCGCGAGGAGAGGAGGTGGACAAGCCGAGGACGACAACAAGAGTCGGAAGAGGCCGGGGCAAAAAGGGGATCGCCGGCTTCTCTCGGGTGTATCGGAGCGCCGGCGGCCTCGGACAGAGACGTCAAAGCGATCGGCCCTCGTTACGTGGGCGCTCTCTTTCTCCCTCTCTTGCGCGCACTAGTCATACACCGGGGGCCCAGGGAACGACTTTTTAATTGAAAGAGATTATTTCTCTGGTAATAAGGCCGAGAGAAAGAGAGACGCTGGCTCGTCCCTCTCCGCATAATCGAAATAGGTTTTCATTAAATCCGCTTTCGGCCCCCTCGTCCGGTAGCCTCCACCTTCCCCTCCTACTCTTTGCTCTCGTGCGCTCCCTTTCTCGTTCGACTGCCGGCAAAGGAGGTGCAGCAGGAGGAGGAGGAGGCTTACGGGGAGGAGAATCGCTGCTGCTGCTGGTTCTGCTCGTAAAAAAGAACGTCTCAATCTTCTTGAAACGTCCCGGGCGCCATCTTCTCTTTTTCTCAAAGCTCGGCTTGCGTGTGTGCGTGTGCGCGCGTCGTCCTGTGGATATAGCTCTCTGACTCCTTAAGTGGAGAACTTTCAGGGTGGTTAATTGCTCGAGCTCGAAAAAGAGGACGAGAGGGAGAAAAGGAGTAAAAGAGAAAGGATAGAATAAAGCAGGGAGAGAGCCCTCCTCGTCACAACAGCACGGCCAGAAGTATAGGCGCAGGCGCAGCAGTCAGGACGAGAGAGCGGCAAAACGAGCAAGAGGATGTTATACAGGGAGGGGGGGGGGAGAGTGTGTGCGTGCGCGTCCTCCATAAAATTTGTTTGCCTTGCCCCGGAGCGAGCAGCGCGGAGTTAGAAAAAAAAAGGAGAGCAAAAGAGTGTGCGTCGCTGTATAGGCTAAGGATGACTCGGAGCCGAACCTCGAGAAGAGGAGAAGGAGGTATAGAGAAGCAGCAGCAGCTCGAAGAAGGTGGGAGACTTAATGTACGAGCTGGCGAGTCGAGGCAGAAGTATACGGGCTGGGCAAAAATCAGATGGCAGAGGGTGGCTGCGGGCAGAGGAAGAGAGGTGTGTCGCGCGGGCAACGTCCGCGTGCGTGAGTGTATAGCCGAAGCGCGCGCTCGGAGGGGCATGTATACGCGGTAGCCGCCGGGAGAGAGAGAGAGAGAGGAGTTAACGGATGATTTAATTAAAAGCAGCACAAATTACGGACTCGCTGAATGCTAATGCCCGCGCTGCGGACCTCGCCTCGGGCGCGTCCTTAATTGAGCGGTGGCCCTCTCTCTCTCTCTCTCCTCACCTGCACCACCTCTCTCGGTCCCCCCTTTTCCTCTCTCCTTGCTGCTGCCGTGGGCAGTATAGCTTTGATAGGGGGCCGCCGCGCGGGCGCAAAATTATTGGGTCCCGACACTTTTTTCGACGTCCCCCGCCGCTTTTCAATTAAGCCGGCGGATCCTGCTCCTCTGTGTACAGCCCGCGCGCTTATATAGTCATCCTCCAGCTCTCTCCATATAACACACACACACACACACACAGTCGCGAGAGATTATTCGGGCTCGTTAGCCATCGGGCTGCCTCTCTCTCCTCGATGCTCCACGGCTGCTGCTATCTCGCCAAGCACTTACTCAATTCGATTAAATTAATAAGGCAATTGATAAGGCCGCCCCAGGCTCGCCGTATAAGCCCCTGCTCGGCCACCATTCCCCGAGGAGGAGGAGGAGGAGGAGGAGGAGAAGGCTTGCCGAGAGTAGTAGCAGCAGCAGCGATCGCGTTAATTAGCCCAGTGCTCCGGCCGCCGGCAATTAAAACAACATCTTCATTATTAGGCTCGGGGCCCGAGCCAGCCGAGCAAGCACAATCACCTCGAGTTTGCATGAGCCCCAGCCTTGCTCACGCGCCTCCTTCCTCCCTTTTCAGCCTTTTTGCTCGTTCGTATACCTCCTTCCTCGCGCGGCTTTCCCGCGAACTAACCCCTCGCTTTGAAAAAATAAATGCAGACGAAAGAGAGACAACAACGAAGAGAAGACGAGCTTATAAATCTCGATTACGCGCGGTTTAACTGCTCTCGGTTTTTCTTCTTCCTTTTAATCCGCGAACGATCTCGCCTAAATAATTATACGCGCACAGCCGTATCTGCAGTTCGGATGATAATGGTCGCACTTCAAGTGCGTATACGACCGAGGGCGAATTTAGGCAGAGGCGCGCGCTTGCAAAGTTGCCATTCCCTATTATTCGAAGCCGGCCGGGCTTTGGGATATTATCAGAGCAAGCGAGAGAGTGAAAAACGAACTCGACGAGGACCGATAAAGAAAGGAGGCGAGGGGGGAGGCTTTGCTTTATTGGCTCGTCCTGGCGGTTTCCAGAGCGCCCCCTGGGAGATGGGACATTTAAGCGGCCGTAACGCCGGCTAATAAAGAATTTTTAAGGGCCTGAAAAAAGTTAAATCGGCAAAAGTAGAAACGTAGGCGGTAGCGGTGGCGTCGGAGACGAGGATACCGAGAGAGAATGCCAGTTGTGTTTTATTATTTAATTTCGCGACTGTGGAGTCTAGGCTCGGGCATTATGAGAGGCGTGAAAAAAAAAATGAATGCCGACGACGATATTGTAGGTTGGCACACGCGGCGAGCGCCCAGGTGACATTATTATTCTTCGTTATGAAGCCCCGGGTGGGGTTTACGAGGCCGCAAATCATAGTCGTGTTCATATTTCGAAGAGAGAACCGCGACGGCAGGTCCGCCCGGCGCTTCTCGTTATTTCAGTTTAATGCCGGCACCCGGCGGCCCGGCCGGCTCTGTATTTGAATTTTCAATCTCTGCCATTATGCGTTACAATGTCGCTGCCGCTGCTGAGGATAGACGGGCGCAACGGCGGAGGGTGCTACCACCGAGACTAGCCTTCCAATCGATATTACGCGTAGTCCGCGCGCGCCTTTTCTCCCCGGCAGCTTTTCTCCCACCCCTTTTCAGTTATTTCCCGTACCTCGTTATTTTTGCCCTCGACTTTTTCCGTCGCTGTTTTATTTTATTTCCGCTTTAGATTTAATACACGTTTTAACCCCAATATTGTTTGCTAGTCCTAATGGACGTTCGTTTGATTTTGAAAAATTCAAAGCTGTTTCTTCGGCAGGGGAGGCTTAAACACATAAGCACGAGTTTATCCCGAAGATCACGCTTCGAGTTTTGTTCAAAGACAGTTCCGGGCTGTTATTGTTTTCCGAGTATTTCTCGATAATATTTGAGTTTTGATAACAAGCACACACACACATGCGTACGTTATTGCGCGACAAACTTTGGTCGAAGCTGCCGCGCTATGTGTGTGTGTGTGTTGTGTACTATGCGTATAGCCGCAAATGATTAACTATTCATTAGTACAAGATGTTTGAGGATGTGGGGGCCCCGAAAAACTCTCAAATTACGGGGCTCGGGAAAAAAGGTCTTCAAAGGCCAAGCCGAGCCGCTGTTTTTCTTTCGAAATCTAGAAGTTCTCGACGCCCCGGGGCACAAAGGGGCCGACCTTTCTCGGCATTTGAGATGCTTGGTGAAAACCTTGTCAAGCGCTTGGTTTTCAGCCTCGGTAACTTTCGAGAGGATATAACCCTCCCCGCACCTGGGCCCCGGGCAAAAGGCTTGACTTTGTGCCTTTTTCTAATTTCGTCGGAGAGCAGGCCGCCGGCCTCCTCGAGGCGCACTTTTATCTTTTCACCATATTTTCCAGAATAACACGGGGCCCGCGCGCGCACGCTTTTCTCTATATGTGTTTTCTCATCCTTAAACAGCGGAGAGCGCTTCTTTCATTGTTCGCGGTCGTCTTCAACGTTATTTCTTTTCAAAGTTTGTTATTCCACTTAAGATTCGAGGGGAGAAAAAATAATCAAGGCATTCGACTCACTCTTGAAATTAACTCGAAAATTATCGTTATTTTTATACGCACAGGAGGTGAAGAATAAATGGATCAAAATTAATTACATCACGAGCGTAGACGAGGCAAATACAAAAAAAAAAAAGAAAGTGAAATATACGAGTTGAGACGGTTATTGCAAGTGTTTGAATAACAATAGGGTGAGAGAGAAAAGGCGAATCCTTGCGAACGCGCGCGCGTGCGCCAACTAAACAAAGCCCTCATTATTATTACTATTATATTACCCGCGAGCAGCATCAGCGTCGACTCGCTCTGCTGGGGGCGCGTTATTATGTCGCAATGAATAATTCGAGAGAAGAAGAGGGAGGAAGAAGGCCAAGCAGGAGGGGTGAGGGGCAATTATTATGACATTTACCGTGGGCGTGATACATTGAAAGGCGATCTCTCGATCGATCAATCTCTCCTCCACATACGCCATGCGTATGTGTGCGCTATTAAAATTTTTGGCGGGCCCAAATTAAGCCGGTAAATCACGGTCAGCATAGGGCGCACGCGCGTCCATGTCCGAGCGGCAGCGCTCTGGCGCGCACGTGATGAATATTAATGAAATCATCGCTGCGTTTACAGGCCTATTAATCCCGTCCTAAGTTATTTCTCCTCTCTCTCTATGGCTCGTCGAGCGCGCTCGTTTTATCGCCGCTGCTGTAGGAGGGCAGGGGGATATTAGCTCGATCGATCATCGGCCCCCCAACACCGCCTCCCGGAGCCCCTTGGCTTTGCTTAACGACTATTTTCCCACCTCGGCGTCTTCCGAGGCTTTTATTATCCGCGCTTGTATATATGGGGAGGCTACTATACTGTCCCTGACTTCTTTATCTCGTTATATATACCTTAGATAATTTCGGTAATCGCGCTCGTCAAATATTGCGAATGAAATCGTCGGCTGTATAAGTTTAGGATGAAGAAATCCTCCGGCAATTCAAGACCCTATATAGACGCGGAAAAGCCTATCATTCGCGTGTGTCGTGATGCTCTTTTATCTATCGCGAGAGAAAAGTTAGATTTCAATTCCGCCTAATGGCGAAGGAGAAGGAAAGATACCGAGACCTGGTAATAGAGAGAGGGCTATATCGAGGAAATCGGGGAGGGAGTGAAAAGCGCTTATAAACGAGAAAACTAGCAAGCGCCTGAATAATACGGGGCCCGCAGAGCGTGCGAACGCGAGTGCAGTCCCGGGTGTCTATATACCCCGGCGTCGCATCTTTTATTCATAGCTATAGGCCCGGGCCGACGATCCGGCGCTCTCTCTCTCTCTCTCTCTCGTGCAGCTTGTGCCTCCGGCAATGCTCTCTACTGCAAGCCCCCCAGTCTCTCTATCAGCGCCCAGCCATCTAAGCATCTATGCGCGCATTTCTCCGACTCTGCTGCACGAGCTTGCTCAACGACTTACTTTGCCGATCGTCGCTGCTTCTTCGCCTGCGCCTCCGCAAATCCGTAAAGACAGCCGATACGGGAAAGATGACCGTCGCCGCGGCTGAGTCTTTGCCTCGTCCAAACTAGTTACGAATACATCAGATGTACGCGCCTGGGAGGATATGGGGGACGCACAGAAATGGTCGTATTACGCAAAATTCGACGTCCGGCGCGCATATATTCGCGCTTCGGTGATGACCTCAGTCCCTCCCCTGGTCATCCGGACCCGAGGTCTGGACGTTACTTCGGCTGAGCTTTAGTCTCGAATTTGAATCGGCGGTCGTTTACGTATAATATCGAACTGCCGTATACACTGCATTTGCAGCTTTGCTTATATACACACGGATTTGAGAAAAGTACCAAAAAAAAGGGGGGGAGGGGGAGTTGTGATCATGCGCCCCGACTGTTTGGAAATGGGGAGAATTAGCATGAATAAGCGAGTAAGGTGATAGTTCGTTAGAAAGGCGAGAGAACGTAAAACTGTGTGTGTATGTTAAAAGCCGGGGAGGGGTGCAATCGTATAAAAGCGGGCCCGATGGCTCGCTCGAGGTTCTATCTAGCGTCGCGCTACACGATTCTCCGTAGACCCCTCGGCTTTAGCATTTTTTTTTTCGTCGTCAGGCTCGCTCTACTCCGAGAGACTATCTCGAGACTCCCATGATACCATACTCTCTCTCTCTCTCTCTCTCTTTCTCGCGAAGTCTTTGTCGCTGACTCTTTCTCGGTCTAAATTCGATCAACACAAGCAGTAGCGCCCCGTTCTCTTCTGCAACAGGGCCTGTTGTTCGCAGATCGAGCTGAAAAGATCTCGCGACTCCAAAGGGGGGGTCTACAGGAGAGTGGGGGGGGGGGTAAAGCGAGATCGTGCTTTATAAATTCCATTCGATCCTTTTTGCATTTCTTCTTTGTCCCCGGAGCGCGGCCAGAGGAAAGCCTTTTCCGGCGCGCACAGAGAGAGAGAGAGAGGGTCTCTACACCGTGGCCCCTTATCCGCGACGCCCTCATCCCCCACCGATCCAACCGAGAAGCCGGGTTTCTGCAGCAGCTCCCTCGCTATCGCAAGTCCAATTTCGTGCCTCCCCTCCACTTACCCGAGATATCCAGGGCCCGATAGTGGCGTTCGAATTTAAATAACTCGAAGAATCAATATTCAAATCCGGTTCTCTCTCTCTCTCTCCTATACCGCCCCCTCTACCCTAGCCCTCTTTTTTTCCCCTCGCGCAGCTATTTTCGCGATGCCTCTCCCCACTCCACCCACCGATGTATAACTGCCAAGCGAGTATTCGCACCGTACTGGTCCTCTTGGCAAAGAATATTGCGGCTCTTCAATTTCCCGAGAATTAGAGCGCAAGCTTGGAGCTCTTTCTTTACGGCGCGAGAGGGAGGCGCACGCATAATTTCTTCGGGCTCTGCAATTAACTGTTCCTCCCGGATCCTTCTTTCGAGGAGGCTGCTTTTCATAAGAGCGCCATCGTAAATCTCGAGAGAGAGAGAAAGCCAGCCTGTGTCGCTTCTTCTTCTTCTTCGCTCTGGAGAGAGAAGCTTCTTTCTTCTCTTCCCTCGCGAATTATCCCGGAAAATATCACTCTCCTCGTCTCTCGGGCCAAGTCACAAACTTTCCGGGCTTAGGCCTCTGCCGTCTCGGCGCGAAATAATAATTCTGGAAGAAATTTCATAACTGTCGAGAGAGGAGGGAGACCCCGCCCTTTCTCCTCACCCTTATCTTCCTCTCGAATTCTCAGCGCTTTCTCGTTGAGAGGCTGGCCACATTAAGAAGCAGCTCGTCGTAATAAGGCGCTGGGAGTATAGAGAGCGCTACTACTACCCCCAGGGAGGCTTTTACACCCTCTATACCGCGGCAGAGAGCCCGCAGACCGCTCGTGAAATACGAGAGCCTTAAATACGGATGTGTATATCTGGCTTCGACTGTAGAGGGTGTGGGGACGAACAAAAAAAAAAGGCCAATGAAACCGCGCTCTCCTCCCGGGGGGAGTTTAGGCCATACGGAATTAACTCGGTTGGCCTTTCGAAAATTCCAGCCACGAAAGCCCTGAAAAATGGCAGTATATCGCTATAGAGACGCGACCGAATCGACGGCTGCAGAGAGAGAGAGAGAGAGGGTCGGAAGAGGAGGAGGTGGAGAAAACTCTCGCTGCGCCCGGGCTCTATACCGATTGCACTCTTTCGGCGCGGGAGGGCGTAACGGCGGCTCTCGCGATCTGTCAAGCGAAGCTCTCGCTTGGGGCCTCGCTTTTTCGCGACTCGTTTTATTCGCATTCAAATGGCAGCAGTTTAATTTGCATGTTAAGAGCTGCTGCCAGAACACCCACCTCCCGAGCCCAGCCTCTCCCTCTTTTCGACGTCTATACCAGCAGCCCCTCCGGTGGGGGGGTAGTGGGCCGGATTTCCATTTAAACTCGCAAAATGGCGGCGGCAGTCGAGGGGGGCTCTGCCGCGGAGCAGGGCTACAAAATTTTTTATTGAAAGATTCGAGCCGGATAGACGACGGGGAATTGCGAGTTGGCCAGGGGTGGGGGGAGGGTAAAAGAGCGCTCGCCGGCTGGACGCTGCTGGTGGGCGCGATCGGTCTCTCGCGCTAGAGAGTGAAAAACTCGTTGCTCTCTCTCTGCTTCTCTCCATACCTCCTCTTCCGTCCTCTGTGTATAGCTAGCTGCCGACGAGGCGCAAACGGCTCCCCCGTCTGCCGCGCCTGCGCAGCCCGGAGCTATTTCACGAGATAAAACGCCCTTTATCTTCGCACACTCCGCCCCCTCTCGCGGGCGCGTACCGCTGGCAGCTCTCCCCCCTTGCTTCGATTCTCTCATCCTTCGCATATAGTCGGAGCGCCGAGAGAAAGAGAGAGAGCAGAGGATTGATCCGGGCCTCCGCCCACCCGACGATTTTTCTCTATCCCACTTCCACTGCCTCCCCTCCGGCGTACTCCCCTATCGTTTCCTCATTCGTTCCTGTCCTCCAAATCACTTTTATGCCGCTTACGGACGAGTATTTTATTCACCTCTGCTGGACTTGCTCTCTCTCTCTCTCTCTCGCGCGCTTTGTCGAGTCTCGCGATCTCTTGTATACGTATGTACATAAACGTCAGCAGTGTCCTATACCCATCCTTCCATGTCCTATAGCCGTTACTCCCGAGCTGCGCATAAAAGTTTATCATTTTTTTCCGGAGGCTCGGAAGGGATATTCGATTTGACTCGGCGCTAGTCGACACCGAATCGGCCTTATTCGACGAAAGCGCGAAAAACTGCAGTGGACTGGCTAGTGGGGTCGATTTATCAGTCCACCGCGATACATTGGCGTTTTGAGAAACTATCTTTCGCGAGTGTGTACCTTTGACTATTGTTATGGTCGAGCTTGTCATACGAATAGAGAGAAAAAAAAAGGATTGAATTGGAAGTCGTAGAAAAACATTAGGTGGGGCTTGTTGATACCCACCGACACTCGAACTCTTTTCAATTACTTCATTAAAACCGAATTTGTGTTTTTTTTTCATATAACGAATAGCAAGACAGAGCAATAAAGTTGTAGAGAGCAAAAAACAAGGATAAGAAATATCTGTTTTCAGAAGTGGAGAGAAAAAAAGAGGAAGGGTCTGTCCACGAAGCTCACAGAAGCCGAGAGAAATCAGAGTTGAATCTCTCAGGGGGAGAAAAAAAAGACAAACCGAGCATCTCCGACTGTTGGACCAAAAAAAAAAAGAGAAAGGAAAAAAGAGATAAAGAGCTTTTGTTTCAACGGGAGGCTAATCTTGCGTGGCCTCCTCCCCATCTCAACTCGACAATCAATGACCCCCGGCACTTATTTCCCGCAACTCGATTAGCCTGATTTATTGTGAAAACGTTGGCCGCATGCGTGTGTCCCTGTCGTCGCTCCTCCTCTATATAGAAATGCCGACCCTCTATTACTTTTCTCCTATACCCACACACCTGAGGCCGACCATTTGCCGATTATCTCTCTCTTTTTCGGCTGTGTTTGCTCTTTGTTCACAATATGATCGGCGATCAGTCATCAAGGGAAATCCAATAGCTAATGAAATCCTCCGCGTGTATATATAGCAAAATCAAATATCCCCCCTCGATTTCCCGAGCTTTTCGGATTTGGCGCGATGCAGGCGGTAATATAGGTCCTCGAGTTGGTCCGTTGAAAAAACAAAGATTTCAATGTATCTGAAGCTACCCGCTGGAGATATCCGCTGATAGAGTACGGAGCCTTCCCTTTAAAAACATAGTTGCAAACCAATTTTTGTGTCACACCACAGA